>JAOEHY010044466.1:0-43965 GCA_025447955.1 Psilopsiagon aurifrons
AGACCAAAATGTACTAAGCAGTAACTAAAACATTGGTGTTATCAGCGCTGTTCTCAGGCCACAAGTTAAAAACACAGCGCTGCACCAACTACTAAGAAGAAGAAAAATGACTGCTACTGCCAAACCCATGACAATGCAACAGAGACATATTCCTGCTGTAAAATTCTCGCTGTATAGAAAGTTTATTTTTCAGTATTAAATTCCATGAAGATGACTACACTAAAAATATTGTTGCATATCCAAAATCAACTTGAAATCAAATCATGAAGTAAAACCACCCCATAGGTAGTTAAGGCTTAAAGGAAGATAGAATAAACAGCTGGAGCTCAAGAAGAGCAGAGAAGTAAGAGCTCTTCAGTTATTGTCATTCAATTTTTACATTTAGCTCAGAACGGAATAAACCACTGAAATTCAAAGATTTCTCCTGGTTTTCCTGCATTGTCAATTCATCCACTGTTTTCCATTCTCACCTTTCATTTAATGATCTCTGAATAAAAAAAATATATTTTTATTTTCTGTCTTAAAAAAATAATTTCTATGGTTTCAATATTGAAATGGTTGCAGTTGATTTTTAAAACAAATATATACCTGCGTGATTGATTCCTGTTGAAATCAAATTTAAATGTTGCATACTAAAATAAGAACAGTGCCTGAAACTATAAGATTATATCGAAAAATGTAATTTCTCCGAATTATGACAGTGCAGGATTCTACCAATAAATGAATTGTTAATGTTCCCAATAACGTTCAAGTAGTTGCTCTGACACAACATGGGAATGCCGCTCGTCAGTTTTGCGAGCGCTTGCGACAACTAATCTCGAAAGAACCATTAGATGGCACTGTTCACATGACAGTGTGTTTGCTGCACTGCTGGAAGCTTCAAGGCATTGTGTGTCTCTATACAGTGGTTTATTTCTTCTTTTAAACATTCCTATTTTATCACTTTTCTATTTTTTTTTAACAGGGCTAAAAGAAATCACACATGAAAAAGAAAACCGAGATCCTCTTCCTGTAATATCACACACTGCAGGACTGCTTCAGAGAGCAGCTTAGGCTGCATTCCTGCGTTTTCCCTAATAAACCTTCATTCAAGTAATCAGGGCAGGACCAGACAAAGTATCAAGTAGTGCAGATTTATGCACTTCTTATCTGTGCAATGAGGCATGAGGCAAAAGTATATCATCACCTCATCTGATTTTTCACAATGCAAACACAATAACAATTTCAAAAAATAAGGTCAAATTTTAATGTTTAGACCTTAATGTGAGTAGCTTTAATATTCTTATTTTTTTATACTTTTAAAATGTGAAATCAAATTTCTATTTATCTAATTTCCCCGTATCTCTGAAGGTCTTCAATTGCAATGTATTTTCTTATAATATGTTCATATTATTAATCCATTAAGATTTTTTTAAAAAGTGCTAAAACTGAAAGGTTCTGTATTAAACTGACATGTTGCTTCTTTCTGCTTCATACAGACTGTAAAGTCCAAAGATTTTGGGGATATCAGGATTCACACTCTCTTCACTACCCAGTTATTACAATGGAACTTCTGGAAAGGTCAGTGGTCATATTAAGCTATTTGGCTGGGTTTTGTCTATGGCTCATCCTGAGAGTTTCAAAGGGACAAGATCATCCACTGATGCAGAACAAATCATCATTTTGAAGAAAGTGTTTGAGTAGTCTTTGTGGTGACCAGAAGGGAATCGTGTGAGAAGATAGCATTTTTGAAACACTGAGAAAATGAATCCTCTAGAGCCAGGAAATAATGTAGAACATTTCAAAACTTAAACTGCCAGAACAGCTGTACTGTATTTGAATATATCAAAATATTCCAGTAAAGCTTTCTCTGTTAAACACTGCAATACTATATGACAGAAATGAATAGTTGCACTATATAATCAAGTCAATGTTATCTTAAGAAGTATACTAATTTCAGCTTTTGAGTCTGAGTAAATAGATGTCCCCATTGTCTATGTCTAAGTTACTAACCTTAAGCAGAGGGAAAATAGAGAAAATAGACTTGTGATTAAGGGACTAAAGCACGTCACATAAAAAGAATGTCTGAGAGAGCTGTGACTGTTTACCCGGTAGGAAAGAAGGCTTTGAGGGGATATCATCATTGCATGTAATACCTAAAGAGAGGGTACAAAAAGAACAGTCAGGCTCTTTTCAGTGGTGTCCTGTGACAGGACAAGAGGCAATGGGCACAAATTAAAGCACAGGTGTTCCCTCTGAACGTCAGGAAAGACTTTTTTACTGTTGAAGGTGTCTGAGCATTGTCACAGGTTTCCCAGGGAGGTTGTGGAATCTCACTCCTTAGAGACATTAAAAAAAGTCTGGACAAAGTCCTGGAAACTGACTGTAGGTGGTCCTGCTTGAGCGAGGAGCTGGGACTAGCTGACCTCTGGAGGCCACTTCCAATCTCAATCACACTGTGACTCCATGATTCTTTGGCACATTTTGGGTTCTGTTTATCTGACCCACTTTAAATGGCTACTTCAGGATATGTTAATTCTGAAAAGTAATTTTCCTTTTACAAATCACAACATTAATGTCTAAATTCTAAAATTTAAGGTTCACTATTAATGTTTCATACAATTTTGATTGATCTAGGAAAACGAAGACAACCTATTTCATTGTTTGTAACATATGCCTCTAGTTTCTGGCTAATAAAATATAGACTGTATGTGAAGGAAAAAGGTAAGGATTAAGGTCCTTTCTTCCTTCCTGCTACTGACTCCCCTATTTTATAATTTTCTTCTTCCCTTCTCTCAGTCATGCTGAGAACTTTTCTGCATATCATAATTCCATTAAAAAAGTGCCTAGTCTTAGGAGAACGCAGGTCTTCAAACTAAAAAAAAAATTCAAGTTTTGGACTACTGTATGGAAAACGCCAAGACAAAGTTTCTCATAGGAAACTTTGATAACACTAGATAGTGTATCAGTGCAAGGAACAATTGTAGTAGGGCATGCAGAACTAAGGAAGACATACATTAAATATAATTTTTCTTTTCACACTTTGACAATTTTGCATAACTTTTCAATCCAAGAAAATTTCCAGTCATTTGAATACATTTGAATATACCCATTAACTACTAAAAGCTGCACAGAATTCTTCAAACTCACAGACTTCTCTTTGTTTTTTTCTTTCTTTTTTCTCCTTTAAGGAAAACAATACCTCAGTAAGGGGAATGCCACAGGCATTCTCTTAGGGAAAAAGAAGCATTTAAAATTTTCTTTTCATTCTCAGGGTACTTCACCTGTCAGAATAACAAGTACTCTTCCTTTCTGCACTAAATACAGTGAAATAAACCTTCTAAATAAAGAAATAAAAGACGTCTAGCTACATGCTTGAGTTTTCTACATTAGCTAATACAGAAAAATATACTCAGTAGTTAAAGTCCCCCAAACAGCACTGAAGATTTACCATATGACTTGGGTCTGAACAGGAACCAGTTCTCTTCCTTAAGGCCTGTATGAACTGCAATATGAGAGGAAATCTCATCCATTTAGAAATTAAAGGAAATAGAGGTTCATCCATGCTATTAAGACATTTTAAAGAAAGACAGCATATTTACCTGAAGCAGCTCTTCTGCTGTTACAAATGCTCATACCTTTTTTTTGCTTCACTCTATAGCTATGATGGCTGTATGAGAGGATGTAAAATTACATCCACATTTGCACCACAAATTTTGGATTGTTTATGAATATTCCCCATTGTCATTACTATAATTCTGACATGGAGACATCAAACATGGACAAAAGTGACCATCACAGAGGAAATTAATAAGGTTTGGTAATCTGCCTCTGATACGAAGCCCTCAGGTTCTTCACATAATAAATGGCAGGTAATGTCATTTGTTTTGTTTTGTTTAGTTTTGTTTGATTTAGTTTTGTTTCATTTTATTTTGTTTTGGTGAACCTCTATCTCAAGTATAAAGCTATCAGAAAAGGTCTTCATGCTCCCAGTTTATGGTAAGTTTATATTTTGTTTACTGAAAGTGTCATTTTAGTTCACCTGACTTTGAAGTGCCTGTGAGATTCAGCAACTAGCGACTACTTTTGAAAAAGAGAGTCTAAAACTCCTCTGACTTCCTAACAGACGCTTTCCTTTGCTGTAACTTGCTCTAGCACCAGATACTAGGATTTCAAAAGAAGCAGTTTCAGACAAGAAGTAGGATCACTTTGAAAGTGTCATTTTCAACAAAACAAAAATACCAAGAATTGTGTTTTAACTTATTTTTCACTTTACCCCAGTGTGGAACAAGACGATAGAATCAAGAACGTGGGAACTAAAACGTGGTTAAAGCCACTGTATTCCACACACGGCCATAAAGCCCCATTTAGCCACAGACAGCAACTAAGCCCCACATAGCTGCTTGCTTACTTCCTGACGGTGGGATGGGGGAGAGAATCAGAAGAGTAAAAATGAGAAAAACTCTTGTGGATTGATATGAAGGGAGTTTGAATCTGCACAAACAGAAGCAAAGAAAACAAGGAATTCTTTCACTACTTCCCATCAGCACTCAGGTATCAGTCGTCTCCAGGAAAGCAAGGTTCCATCACTGGTAGTGGTTACTTGGGAAGACAAATGTAGTCACTTCAAATATCTCCCCTTCTTACCCCAGCTTTATATGCTGAGCATGATGCCACATCGTATGGAATATCCTTTTGATCAGTTTGGGTCAGTTGTCCCAGCTGTATCCCTTCCCAACTTCTTGTGCATCCCCAGACTCCTCACTGGTGGGGTGTTGTGAGAAGCAAAAATGGCCTTGACTCTATGTAAGCACTGAACAGTGGTAACAAAAGCATTCCTCTGTTATCAGCACTGTTTTCAGCATAAATCCAAGACATCGCTCCATACCAGTTACTATGGAGAAAATTAACTTTATCCCAGAAAAAAAATGAGCATGCCCCATTACACTAACAAGAAAAATGAGCTGATGTTAGCTTAGTTTCCACAGCTGCTCTTTCAGCAACTTATGGAAAAAAACCCACAACAAACAAAAATGTTCCTTGACACTCTTTGACCACCATTTACATTTTAGCAAAGAAATTAATGGAGGAAAATGCATAAATATAGTATATATTGCACATTTCCTGGTTTTGGAAATCATGCTTTTCTAATAAAGTGGATTTTTTAGTAAATCAATCATGGTTGTAAACGAATGATCTATTCAATGTGACTTGTTATTTTTTGTATAGTTTTTTCTTGGGAAATGAAGACACAGCATCCTGACAAATGTCCTTTAAGTTTTCTGAAATGAATGAGTGAAACAAATGAAATATCTTAGGAGACTGTCGCAGTTAGTCTTCTGAAAATGTTAGTATATTCGTGGAAAAAAAAAAAAGGTAGGGAGAGGTTTTTAATATTGCTGAGAAAAGTGTGGTCTTTGGGTGAATGATATTGCTATGTTTCTTTGTTTTCAATTATTTTAAAGGATTTTCATTATATTTCCTGTAATTTATGTGATCTGATTCCTAAATGGCAAGTGGACATTTAAAAATATTGCCAGGAAAGAGAACTGTAAGTCTTAAAGAAAAATATTTCTCATGACTCCTCTGTGACTGGGAGGACTGGAACATTTTATTTCAGATAGAAATGGCAAAAACCTAACCTAAGAAACATTTCTTCTCAATTCATCTACAAAGCAGCCATCAAAACATGATCTAGTTCATCCTAGGTCACCTTAGTGATCAATGGAGAGAAAATATGTCATCTCGAAAAGGCAGTACATCTATCTTACACATCTGTCTTAAAATTAGATGTATCACTTCCTGAAAATGCTTACTTCTCTCATTTGGTAAAAGGGGCACATGCGGTGATGAACTGACACATAGAAGTTTTCCCTTGGATTTGTCATGTAAGAACAGGTGGCTTATACCTTGCTAATTGGGTCTTCTATTCTATTCTAAGGTCAACTTCACTTTCAAGATGCTTTTACTTGAGGTCAGAAACAATGTCATTGTTTTAAAGGATTGGCAGCTGAAAAAATGTAAGAAATGTGTTTTCAAGGTGCAGTTTTCCATTTCCAAATATGTGCTGTTGGCTTATACATGACTCAGATTAAAACCTCTTGGGGTCTTTGTGGTGTCACCCTCTCATACTGATTTTGGAAACAGGATTTGTGATGATGGCTGCCTTTGAAACTTTCCTGTTTTGGGGGAGCAAAGACAAAAAAACTTGGATTCTACCTTACTGGCTTCCTTGGACATCCCATCTCCTGCTTATTCCTGCATGCCAGAGAGGAGCCAGGGCCAAGAGACTCCCAAAATGTATTCTTTAGCCTCTGGCACTCCCTCCATAGATGAGCTATGAATTTCCCCCTTGTTTTATGTACAGAGTTCTGCCCAGTTGCAGAGGTGAATTATGCTTTTAATTTTTTTCCAAAGCATAGTTCTAACTGCAAAAATGAATTATTAGTGAGCTTAGGAAGAATAGATTTTATTTTTTTTTAATTCTTATATTTTTATCCTACCTCTTCCAGACTACACTTAGGAACAAAAACCCTACCATACTCATGCTTAGCTTCCAGGAACAAAGCAAACCTTTTACTTTGTAGGTAAACCAGTTTAAAATCTACATTAAGATAACCCCCCTTTCCTCTGTGCATTTTTTTTCCCTGAGGAATATAGACTTTTTCAGAAACTCAGCATATGTAGTAAAACTCTTCAGGATTTCCAGCAAATCAAAATGAATTTTTCAACAACCTTTTTTGAATCACTGTCATTTAATAACCTATACTAGTATGGTTTACCATTTTTTACTTTACCAGTTTGCTGTAAGGCTACCCTTTCTAAAATACCGATTTCAAGGAGGCTTAGTGGCTTGTCCCTTTGTGAGTGTTTATTATCGGTTTTTACAAAGGTAGTAGAAAATTTAACTCAAATTAATGACAAATAAATCTCAGTTAAAATACTGTCACACAACTATATTTGTGGATCATTAAGCTTAATAAAAACTTCCCTAATATGTCTTAGTACGGTTATCATTTTTAGATGTATTCTATTTTACAGACTATCTGCAGTTCCTGAAAGTAATGAATTTACACATTATCCAAAGAATTGATTTTTTTTTTTTGAACATTCTACTCTTCCTCATCTTCCTTCATTACTGTCTTAATATATTCTTAATGAAAATAAAATAAACTGCATAAGTCCTTTCCAACCCTAACCATTCTGTGATTCTGCGGTAACGGAAAACATCACTCTGTTGCAAAGCAAGATCATTTCCTTTCACTCCATTAAGAAAGCATATGCCTAAACCTGTCGGTCTGGAAACGCCATAAGTTCTTTGACTCCAGGCCAGTTTTCTCTGTGGAGGTGGGTAGGAACAGGCCCAGAAATAAGAGAACAAAAGAAACGATAATCAAATGATAGTGCATATAGAGCAAAGGCCATTTTGCTACCTTCCCTGCGGGAGAGTCCTGACTCCCTGTGGTTTCCCTTGCACTTTCAATTTCAAAAGCTGACACTGCAGCTGAGTGTTTGACCTCTCCAGAACTGGTCTGATCACAAGCAACCCTGAATGCAGCTGTGTTCAGTGAAATAGCCTAAGTGAGGTTGCTCAGCACTAAGAAATGAGCACACCCACAGTTTCATTGTGTTAAATTAGGTAACTTTGGCTTCAGTTAACCCTCCAAAAGGCTGCAGTAAGGGTACTGGAAGTAGCCCACACACTATGACAAATCTTTAATTTTTATCATTGGTTATACAGTAACAAGTACACTTGCAGCAGTGCTAACCATGGATACCATGCTTGGCACTACTCACCCACACAGGTGAACAGTGCTCACCCAGCACTGTTCACAGTGACATACTTTGCAATCTCATATTGGAGATGATCAGGAAAACCTAAAGGAAAGGATAAGCAGAATATTTCCATATCATGGGTAGATGAATACTAGAATGAACTTCCAAAGAAACAATATAGTGAAGGCAGGTTATTATGATCAGTAATAAGTAGGTGAAGATTTGTGGTCTAAAGCTGCCAAAAAGTCAAAGTTGTATTCAGATATCATCTCCAGACTTAAAATCCATGAACTTTCCAATGCCCAATTCTGGTAATTCGAAATATTTAAAGACCATTGAAATATTCACATATATGGAATTAAGGGTGGATTATCACAAGAATAATGAGCAAGCAAAATCATGCTTCAAGGGTTCATTCACAGGTTTAAGTCATGATTGCAACTGGCCATGTATGAGCTGTCTTTGCCACTACTTCTCCCTGGAAAGGCAAACACATACTCGTACCATATGCCCTCTAGTTTAGGAGAATTTCTCTGAAATAGTGCTATCTTATGTGTTTGGAAAGGGTATGGTACATCTTGCAAATCTGCATAACCTGCTCCTCTGCATAATCTGTTTTCCATTAAAGTCAATGGAAAAAGTCCTGTCAATTTTGATGAAATCTGAATATGGCTTTTATAGCCTTCTTAAAAATAAGGGTATTTTCTATTCCTGTGAATTTGAAATGTTTGCAGCTTACCCAAGAAAAATTCTGGAGCTAAGTAAAAAATTCAGGGGAAGTAAAATGCTATTACCTTGTTCTATGCCACTGTCTCAATTATGTACAGAAAACTAGAAGAGATGATTAATATCAAATAATCTGAGATGTGACAGTGTTTTGTCCTGAGAAAGGGGATATATTATTTAGTAACTATTTTTCTTGTACTATTTAGAGATGATCTCAGGTAATCTGAAAAAGATCACATAAAGAAGTAACTGATAGTGTTAGCACTTTGTAAAATGATGAATTTTAAAAATCTTAATGTGAAAATTTGTCCTACTGAAGTAGTCACTGAAAGAATAGTTTTTATTCTCCTTACACCCAATGTGACAGTTGCAATTTCAGGACTTTCAAGTAACTGAACAATTCACATTTCTTTTTTAATACTGGCTAGAGATTGATTTCTTTTAAGTCCAGTGGGGAATAAAACAAGTTATCCAAGGATAAAATAGGTTAAGGAGGAAAGTTCATCAGAACAGGTGAAGGTGATGATCTCTGGTGAGGTTCATCTGTGTTTTCTTAGGTGTCCTTTTTTGGATGACTCTTCTGTCCTCTGTGATGTATTATATTCAGTGCCTCATTTTTTGATAGTCATTTCCTGGATCACAGGTGAAACTCCAGCAGTGGGTTATTTCTTTGTTGGGAGAAATGATTGGCATGCCACAGCATACTTTAGCTTAGACAGTTTAATTCTGTTACTGTAAGTACATAATTGCTCTTTGTATGTTTTCAACAGAATTATTAAGGTAAGAGCAGTAGATTAAAGATTATTGATCTAACCTTCGTAACGAAAAATTCTCTGGAGTGGTGGCTGTATTTTGTTTTGAACTTGACAGCTCCTGACACAATGGACTGCTTCTTTCATAACCCCTTGGAGATTTTAGACACTACTTTACTACAAATAATTGTATACTGAGAAGCGTAGTGATTAGAATTTGTAAGATCACAGAGATATTGTCTCTACCTTTACATCCCCCCTCCTTTTTTTTTTGTTTTGTTTTTATTTTTTTTGTATGCATTCATGTGTGAATATCATTAGACACTAGAAGCTGCAAATTCCTGATATAGACCAGCATTTACCTTGCTAGCCACAATAAATGCCTATTTTCCAAAGATATTGAACATTTATCTTCCGTGTTTCACAAGACCAGAATAGAGGGGCAGGATCACCTCCCTCGACCTGCTGGTAACGCTCCTTTTGATGCATCCCAGGATACAGTTGGCTTTCTGGGCTGTGAGCACACACTGAAAGCTCATGTTCAATTTTTCATTGACCAACACCCTCAAGTCCTTCTCCTCAGGGCTGCTCTGAATTTCTTCTTTGCCCAACTTATAGCTGTGCCTGGGATTGCTCCGACCCAGGTGTAGGACCTTGCACTCATCATGGTTAAACTCATCAATAGAATAGTACCAAAAAAATAAAATTATTACTTAGAAAAATCTGCCTGAATTCCTCACAACGATATTTTTCTGTCCAGTTTAAAGAAAGTGTATATTTTCTGTTTTTTAATATAAATTTGCACATATACATAAGTAAATCCAAGCTGTATGTATATTTATCCAAAAATAAAAATGATAGCAGGGATCTCAGAATAAATGATAAAGAATTTAAAGTCTAACTGTCATGGAGATAAATATTAAAACCATCAGTTTAACTTCTAGGAATAAAAGAGATACTCCTTTTCAGAGTACTATTTATTTTCATTATTCAAATAGTGTCTTGCTTGCTTACTTCTCTGGCTTTGGAAACCTCAGTTGATCACCATACTAGTAAAATTCAAATAAGCTTTTTTCACCCTTTCCATGTCTTAGAGCTTATTTTGCCTCTATGTTTTTCTCTCTGACATGGTTTAATTTTGGCTTGTTTATTTTTTGATAACTCTTTTGAAATTACATTTTTTCAAAAAGATAAATTGAGTCACACATATTTTTCCCTTTAAGTAACACTGATCCTCACTGTGAAGTCAAATATCTTAAAGTGATCACAGAGACAGATTTTAGTATTTTGATACTATTTTACCTTTATTAAAATATTTAAAGATATTATGGATGTTGGTAAGGTATCTTTTTAATGTTGCTAAAATATAAAGTGACACAGGCAAATTCTGATTTACAATAGCATAATTCAAAAACACATATTGAAATGAGATTTGCAGCTTCGCAACTCAGATTAAAATCTCTGCCTCCTTAATTGTAGTAGTGCTTTTCTTGTTAAGAAACTTTCGTATTCTTCTCAGTCTTTCTGGTGAGGGAGGAAGCTTATTTAGATATGGATGGATCCTGCATGTTCAACTGGTTATGCAGCAAGTGTCAGCAATAGGGATTTATTCTTGTGTGACCATGGAAACTTCAAACCATGTTTCAGGTTTGAGGACTGCTTATTAGAGACAGGATCCACCTGACAAACTGGCGTCAGGATTAAGTGAGCAGACCATTGTGGGTGATGTAGTAAGTGTTTGCTACATGAACCTGGTGATGTGACCATGTATATTCTTAGCAAGATTTCCAGATGGTACAAAGCTGGGGAGACTGATTGATTTAGAGGATGGTTGTGCTGCCATCACGAGGGAAATTAGAGTAGCTGGAGAAATGGGCAGATATTAACCTCATGAAGTTCAACAAAGACAAGCATGAAGTTGTCAGACCTCAAAAGAGTCTTTTAGGATGGCCTCCCTTCCCTTGGACCAATGACCAAGTTCTTGATACCCTTGTACTGAATTAAGGTGAAACAACAACCAACCAGTTTTATGTTTTATTAGTAAAAATTACGAGGCAAGTAGCTAGATATAATAACTCAACAATGATTACTTTAACTGGATCAGCAAGTTCTGTACCACACATTTTTACTCAGATTGAGTCAATATGCAATGAAAAAGAGTGGCAAGGAGAAGAGAGAAAGAAAGGGAGAGAAAGAGAGAGAAAAAATGTCACCACTTGTGTATCCAGCAACATCTCGTCTCTTTGGTCCTCTTCACTCAAGGTATTGTCTGTGGTGGGAGCTCTCCCACTGACCTGAGTCCTACACTTTTATGTTCATATTCTTCTGGTGTGTTATCCATAATTGCACACAACACATAGAGAAGCATTGTTATGATGGTGGTCATAGTTTAGTAAGCACATGCACAGTTCCAAATCTGGGGTTCCCTAAGGGTCCTCTAGGTTGTCATTATCCCTCATTGTCCTTTATATCATGATTCCTACTTTTTGATTCCATCCTCTGGGTCACCTCGTCATCCTTTCATATTTCTGCAAATGCTTATCAGCTTTGAAAGTGGGAATCAGAACAATCCTATCTACGCAGTATTGGTAGTCAGCATCCACATTATTTGCTTCAACATCCTTCTTATTTGCTTTGTTTATGCTCAAGACCTCCCATGGTCAAATGCAAATGGTGCCTGAGACAAGTTCAGTTTCTTGTCTCTGACTTACACTATGGAATATAAGCACTGTTTGTGACCAGCTCAATGCCCAGGTTCTCACAGAAGTCTTGCATCTGGGAAGGAATAATCCCATGAAGCAGGGTGCTGGGGCTGGCTGGCTAGAAAGCAGCTTTGCAGAGAAGAATCTGGGCATCCTGGTTGCCAGCAAGCTGCACATGAGCTCACAACATGTTCGTATAACAAAGAAGGATATTGGTCTCCTGGGTAGAGTGTATTGGGAAGAGTGTGTCTGGTATACATGGAAAGGTTTTGGTAGCAGAGGTCTATAGAGTAGGCCTCTGTGACAGGAGATGAGGGGCTGCCCTCATGTCAGACACAGTCAATTCCAGCCAGCTCCAAAGTGAACCCACCATTTGCCAAAGCTGGACTGGTGCTGGGCAGCAGCTTTCAGAGAAAGGAGTGAGAAAAATGTGAGAGAAACAGCCCTGCAGAAAAAAGGTCCAAAATAAATTAAAAAAAATTAATAAATTAATGATCTTGAATTCACCTGAATGATCTTATTTAAAAGCTGTTTGACATTTTATAAATTTTACTCTATTTTGTATTAGTCATAGTTTAATCAATCAAAAAGACAGATGAAATGAAGCAATAAAAACCAATAGAGTAATTACTGAAGTCATTCATAACTTTGGCAGAATATGAAATTCTTTTTTATCTTAAAATTAATTTAAACTTGACAATAAAGATTGACAGGTGCTCAGTTTGAAATTGTAGAAGGTGTGGAAAAAAAAGTTTTCTACCTCTTGAGCAGTGTCTGGGGAATAACCTGATCATCTCAGTTCATTTTCACAGTGAATGCTCACACTGCAGAAATTATTCAGGAGTGATTGGTGTTTCACTGGGCCAGGGATCATGCAAATAGGTCTTCCAAAAACTCAGCCATCACTGAATGCTTCTAAAGCTGTAAGTAGCCACTCGCAAGTTGGACTAGCTCAAAAAACGATCTGAATTATATATGGAACAGCAATAATTCCCATTTGCTTGGCCAGATATGCCTCTGCTTGTTTCACGCATTCCCTATTCAAAGTGACTAATCCTTCAAGGTGTAAAGCATTTCCCATGACATACAGATACCTGCATGTAGCTTGAGCTTGCTGTTTATACATTTTCATCAGCACTGATGTGAGACCACAGTAGAATAAAAACATAGACTCCAAGTGATTAAAGATGTTAGCAAAAGCTAACAGTAAAAGCAGACACTTTCCATATTTATGACTGACATGGCCATACGATCTTCAGTATGGTATCTTGATTTTACATCAAGTATTAGTGATCTGAGGACGTATGATCTTTTTAATTGCAGAAAAGCAGCATAGTAAGTGTTCATGCAGTGCCCAACGAAGAGAAGAGGAAGACATGAAATAACAGTAAAAGCTATTACCCAAAACTGTATCTAGTAATTGTTGACTTCATCTTGCCATCTGCATAGCCCAAGTCAGAAAGCTGAGCACTGTAAATCTCTTAACATAGGCAAATTTTAAGGAGACTAGAATGACTGTGGAAACAAGATGTAAGCAAAAGATTTCTTTCCACTTGAGGCCTCCCTATTTACTCAAATCACTTGACAGTCTGCAGTATTGAAAACTTTTGTTCTTTTTCTGTATCTAGAATATCAAGTTTCTCACTTCATTCTGATGGCTTTCTCTGTGAACTGTTCTAGATTTCAATCATAATATTCATAGCCTTAGACGACAGAAATAAAATGACGAATATATCCGAAAATACCTCAAAGATTACCACATTTTCTGAATAAATTGAGAAGTTTTTTGAAATAACCTGAGCTGATCCACTGTATTGAGAACCAAGTCCAAACTTAAAAAAGAGGAAGAAAAGATGCTTAAGGAAGTCAGCAAAGCCTTCATATAGCCATTTTGCAATCTTTCATGATATGGCATGCCTTAGTAGGTAAAAGAACTCTACTAAAAACTTCCATTGGATATATCTGATTTCAGCAAACTATTCCTCAGTTAGTAAAGGTCTGCTAAAATTTTAAACTTGGAGAAGCACTGAGGCAGTTACCAGGACAGACGGCAGTAAAATGAGTTACAAGATCAAGAGACTTAATCTCAGATTCATTGAAGAGCTTCTTTCTGTAATAGAGCATATTGGGCAAGGTTGGTTGACTCATTACTGAGATTTCTGGTCAGAGGAGAGGCAACTGTTGTTATATCTGGCCTACAAAATGCAAGACATGGAATGAAGTTTATGAATTGCAATAAAGTCAATATCAAACTGATTGTTTGGTCTTCAGTTATTTCTCTTAAATAATTATCATTCAAATAATCTGCCAGCAATCAACTCCATGAAAAATGTTGAGGAAATTTTCATGGAGCACAGTTATTGATCTTTTTTTTTTTTTTCCCCCCAAGTAAAAATGTAGAGAAATAAAAGAGGAACAAAAGCACGAATATATTATTTTTAGAGAAGTATTTGTAGTTTTTGTTCCTTCTTTAAAATTATGCTCCTTTCTGAATCCATAAAGTGAAGTATGTTTCTTCATTTTCTTTTTCTTTAATAAACCACAGATTTTACCAGACTTTGATTACCTTTATCATACACATAATTCTTGATCCTGCTGTAACACACATCACTAACTGAGGTGGAATCTTTTTGCAAGTGATTTCAACGAACTGCCGTTGTATTCAGAAGTTCATGTACCTCATCTAGTTGATGAGCACCAGATTTATGATATATGTCTAGTGTTTCCATGTAGATTTCTTTAATCCATTTTGTTCTTCTGATTTGGTCAGGACAAAAAGTTCCAAGGTTATACTTAAGCACCATATGCAAATCAACCTCTACACAATTTTCAGCAGCTTAAGGTGGTTATTCAAAGTGTAAAGCACAACACTGGCAAATAAAACATGTAGAAAAGAACCTGCCTACTTCATTCTAGCTCTGTGTTGTAATTTATAATTTTGTGAAGTAACCATAAGCAACAGAATTAGTAATGTACTTTCCTCTCTTCAGAATGCAGCACTATTCTCCCACTAGATCTGGAAACTTCCTTTTAAATAATAAGCAATTTCTTACTGGAAACCAAGCAGTGACCTTCTATGTATTTGACATATGAGCTTAAAAACGCAATTTAGTCTTGGGAGACATGACATTGACAAGCTCTCTGGAATCTGGACTGGACAAAATTTCACTAAATGGAATATTTTTTTTAATTTATAAACATGAAAGTCACAGAAAGGTTGAACTCTACCAAAACCCCACCATCTCAATCATTTTCTTTTAATTATTATTTATTTTATTTTTTTTTTTAATTACTAACAGCTTTTTCCTTACCTATGTAAAACTCCAATTATAGACTTCACAATCATATTAAGCTTTTATTTTGTTTCCTCCATGTCACATTTTTGTTTCAAATCAATACAAGTTCTGTTGAGGTAACAACACAATGAAGTACACAAGTAATAAAATTGAAAGTTTTTTAAAAGCTGTATGTGAAAATTCCTTTTAACTTAATTTCCCTATTCAGAATGGAAGTGTATTAGAAACAACTGAGCTAACAAGGACCTAATTCTGCTTGACTTGATTGCTTTTCAGTTAGTTCAACTGTGTGAAGTTTAACATTTCAAGATCCTTCTGTTTTGCACCAACATAAATGAATAATTACAAAAGACACAATTGAAAATCAGACATAGAAAGGGCTTGGAGTAGCAGTTGATTGCAATGTAATTCTTCGGATCTTCAGTGGAGAAATGAAAGGTCCTTCTCACTGTGAAGTGGGAAAAAAAATGAGCATATATATATGCACCAACAAAATGAATATGTATATATTAATATGTGTGTATATATATAACTTTTGGGAATTCACAGTATGTCAGCTAGTTACCAGTCACTAACATAGGTTCAAGATGCAGCTGGATTTCTCTCACTGCAATATCCTTTTTTTTTGCATTACAAAGAAAAGAGTTTTTCAAGCTGTCCCTCAAGGAAACAGCATGCATTTTCTCATTGTTCTTAACTGTGATTTTATTAACCATGTAATGTTTTTGAAGGGGCATTTTTCTAATAATCCTGACCAACAGAGTGAGATGAGATAATATTTTTATGCCACATGTGAAATTGATTTAGTGATTTTTCTTTCCTTTCTGTTATAGCCTAGTGATTGAAGTTTATGAATCACTAGAATAAATACTGCAGTTTAAAAACTGCTGTGATATAAAATTCTTTCTGATATTAACAAAAGTCTTCATAAATATTTATCTTTTATATTCCCTTAGTTAATAAAGATGTTCTGTATATAAAATAACAAAAAAAGTACTTTATTCAGAAATCACTCTTCACTATATTCCTTTTCATATTAAAAACCTAAGATGTCTTTGAATTTTTGCTACATTTCCTGAAGAAGATATATTACATATAAAAAAGACCAAGGTTTATGATAGATACAGATTAAATTAAATATATTTTGTGGTCCAAGGCAAGATTTGAGAACTGAAATGTATAGGCGGAAGTTTACAATATTAACGTAACTGGTTTTCTTTTATAAAGAAATAAACTAAAAATTTCTGATCTTACTGTTCTTCTGGTCTCAGAGGATTGGTGATGTTCTTGACCATGGCTGAATTTCTTTATAGATTTCTACACAGTCTCTGTAGATATAGCCATAGTATCTGAACTGTAGAAAAATGTGCTGTCTTACTTTTCAACTTCATTGGTTCCTAAGCTTTCATGAGCACTTAATTCCTCACATAGAATGAAACAGTCATGCCATAGTAGCCTGTGGACCATGAAGGGTAATTGGATAAGATCTTTTGAAAGATTTACAAGCCTGCCAAGGATTGTGCTAGGTTTAAAACTGACTGATTCAGTGTGAAAAGATCTGAACAATTCTGACCTAAATGTTTAAAGACAGATTTTTTCTGTGAAAGTGTAATTTAGAGCCTGTAGCCTAAAAGTGTATTGAAAAACACCACAAGGAAGAAAACACCCGTAAATTCTAGAGCTTAATATTACATTACAGAACACTTTTTGGTGACATATCCTCTTGTCTTGCAACATGCTCCTGTTGCTTGAAACTGGTTTTAATTGCTTTTCTTTAAGGTTTACAATAGTAGCTCACCCATAAAAGGATAATAAAGCCATTTGTTTTATACAGCTGAGAGTGTTGATTTGCTTTCTCTCTCCCTATATGCACATGAAAAAGTAAGACCAGGTCTTTGTACAGTGTTATAGGTAAAAAATAAGGAGAAGAATCACAAAAAAAATTTAGACAATTTATGAACAAAGGGCAGATTCTCAAAATTCCTGTTTAATATCTGCACTACCTTCAATACCCAGTATGCATCCAGCAGTAAAATTCTCTGTGCTCTGCTATTTCTATTGCTGTAGAGTTCGCTATGGACCTGTGCAGTGCCTAAGCCACTGTTGCAGAAGCAGGTTACTTTCTCCACTCTTATCTCCTGAAAGGCCCAGGTGAGTCAGCCTGGGTGTTGCTGCTTTTTCACAATTTCCCAGTCCTAGAGCAACAGCAAGTAATGCAGAAGTTGCACTCAAAATCCTTAGGTGACACCTACGCATTAAGCCCTGCAAAGAGATTATTTTGCTTGTCTTTGATTACTAAAACTTTACATAGAAATTAACTTTAAAGCCTTTGCAACCAAGCTATATTACATGCAATGTGAAATACGATAGAAATTGCATCTGAAGTTTCTTGGACCTCTGTTTGTGTAAACTGCTATAAGCATGTCTCTGTAGTAAAGACCTCTGCATTTCCATATAATATTCTTCATATAATATTCATGAAGAATAGCTTAAAAATCAAATTACATGTAGTTTTCATCACTTTTAAAGAAGGGGACTAAACTCTGTGTCCTTTGAGACCTGGGATTTAGTCAGTCCTGGGCAAAGTGTATGTACATGGGCAGTGGCTCATTCAAGAGCCATGCGCACTACTTTGCACTTCTCAGACAAAAAATATTGCTGCCTTCACTGAAGTCTTAGCACTTTTCTTCCACAATTTTTTATCACTGACCTTTAGAAAATATTTCCTGTCTTCCCTCATTTCTTCTGATTATAGGCCTTTTAGGGCTGTTATTTGTGTGCTCTAAATTTATAATATCTGCTTGTGAGTACAGATTTTTGAAGGCATGTGACATGAATATAGCAATGACTAATACCTTCATGCAGTCTCACAATCACTGAACTTCAAACTAAGATCTGCCCTCAGGCTCCTGTTTGAATTGCAGTGGTGTGAGCAAGGTGCCTCTAGGACTGCCAAGAACAATATCCACCTGGATACCAGCGGGGAGTGTATCTAGAGACAATCACAGCATGAATCGGAGGCACCAGCTGAAGAGCTAATCTTGTGAGGAAAAGATCAAAGTGTAGCTAAGAGATACAAGGGAAATCTCAGGGGAACTTCCAAATGGTGAAAAAAGCATCAGAAACATCACCACAACAGTTAGAGAAGTATTTGGAGAAAAACAGTGAATCTGCTTGAAGAGGATAGGCTGAATTAATTTGTTTACAAACTTAGACTTTGAGATAAGGCAATAGGAGTCATAGAGTAGCTTATTTGGTGTGTATGTTTGATTTTTGTTTGTTATTTGTCTTTGTTTGGGTTTTTCTGTTTTGTTTGGGTTCGCTTTCTTTTTTTTATTTTGTTTTGGTTTTTTTCTTGTTTTTTTTTTTTGTTTGTTTTCTAATTTCCTGATGAAATCGAGAAAGGTAGGCTTCATTTGAGCAAACGTATGCCTTTGTTCCATTAAAAACAGTACAGTTCCATGGGTGTCAAAATACTGGAAAGCAGGTTGTAAACTGACCGCAGAGCTAAAATAGTTAGGAGCTTATTGTTTTCTCTAAATAAATACAGTTATTATGTATGCATCTACCTCTCAGCTCCCAGGTATAATTTTCTAAACTAACTACAGCTACGTAATTATGAAGAGAATTAGGATTAGCTCCATAACAGACCAGATCACCTCTCTGGTTTCACACTCCTGCAAAATTTAGACAAAATGACACATGATAAAGATGACATCTGATCATAATTTACTTGATGTTTCATTTTCTGTGGATAAATCTTCAGAGTGAAGGATTACCAGAGTCAAATCTGAGAAACACTGTCATGGAAATAATTAGAGTTTGACATTTTACAGGTACTCTGTGACATGATGATTGTAGCTTTAGGAATGGTTCCAAAGTGCAATTAAATTGCATCTCTTACCAACAGACCATAAAACATTACCAGTAGTTCAGTGGGATATCTTCAGACCATATATTTTAGAGGAATTATTGTAGTTTATCGTATTGTGTACCTTTAGGGAGCCTTAATCTTGAAATAATTGCAGTAAAAGTTGGGAAGGGTCATGCATTAGATGTGGTTAATGAATCAGGTTACTGACACTCTAAATCAAAGGAAATATGTTGCATTGTTTTGATGATGTTTAGCCTTATTTGTGATAGCAAAATACATTCTTCTATACAATATTATGCAAGATAGTCTTTGTTTATCATCTTTGTTTTCTTTAAATAGGTAAATTACTTCTTACAACATAAAAGCTAAAAATTTTATGCTTCCTGAGTCACAAGAGTCTATTAATGTCATGCAAGCATGCATCTCCTCTTCCACATGGAAGATTTCCTCACTAAACACTATTTACCTTCATTGAGCTATGTTTCCTTTACACTGTTATTGCCTGTTCTACCCTACATGTGGATCAATAGAACAAGACAGGTGACTCTTTCTTACTGTGTCCCTTGGAAACCTCTCTTCTTCTACCCATCACAGATGTACTGTATGACTACAGGCTGCACAGACTGGCCCATAACTCTTCAGTTTCTGTATCTCCAACACTCTGGTCTAGTGCTGCTCTTCTCTCTGTCACATTTGACACTTGATCAGACAGACATTTGATGTAGGCAGTACAAAACAATTTGAACAGTGTAGATTCATCTGTAGTTACATCTGTAAATCTGTTACATTGTAGTTACATCTGTAAATCTACAGATTGGGATGGGGATAATCAGACATTGACCAGGAGCACTCTGTACAAGTTTGTGCTTTGGAAAAAAAAACCAAAAACATTTAAGCTTTGGTTGTTTGGTGGTTTTGGGTTGCCACTTCTGTCATTCACCTGTTACAGACTGCCTGAGCAGATGAGGTGCTGATGTATATCTTATGAGCTACCCCTTGAAAAGTCCTCTAAAGGCAATGTGAAAATATCAAGAAACTTTGTTCAGATGAAGCAGAAAGAAGCACCCTAGGAAATTATTAGAAAAGGGATAAAATTGGTTCATTATTATGCTAATCATACTTCCTGGACTTTGGACTTCCATGTTAGTGCTTAAAATTTTAGCCTTGTAGTCAGCAACATCCTTTTTTTTTGGTCTTAGCAACTCTTTCTGACACTGCAACCTTACTACACTCTCTAGTTTTGTCAAATAATAGTGTATTCACCCACAGTTGCATGTGTGCAATTACAGATCTAAACTTTGATGACTGCTCATCACAAGAAAACACAGGGAGCCCTGCATTTTGCCATTCCCCAAAGACTTGTCTTTTTCTTGTTCATTTCCAGCAGACACTGCTAACTGAAAAATGTGCTTATTAAATACTCTCTCTTGGGGTATGACTTGGTAATCATTACTGTTATACCAAAGCACAGAATAAGAATTATAGTCATGGTTGGGAATGTTTTTAAAATGTAAATTTGTCTTCCTGTATATTTCAAAATGTGAAGATTGCAGTATAGTCTCCTGATCCTGCATAGACCTTACCTGTAGCACATTCTGATGATACAGTCTTTTAGGATATCCTAGTTATTCTACGGAGTGAAGAGTGACATATTATATAGGGGACAGGTATAAGGCAGATGTGAGTTTAATAAGAGTGTGGGATTATTCTAAGATGACCAAAAACCATCAACACTGACATCACACCCAAAGAGGAAGCATATAAAGTTACTGTTAATATAGTCTTCTGGACCAGAGCTGACCTACCTCCTATCTGTTTGGAAACGGGATAATAACTACAGATCTGCTCAGATCTCAGGCAGCACTGCCTTATGCACAGTGTGTGCAGGGCTGTGCATGGACAGCTTACCTACCACCACAGTAGGTACAACTGTGGGTACACCTGTGGGAACACTAATGATACTGATGCGACTGCTCCCTGGACTGCTGTCCATTGAGTTTGTAAAGCAACAGCTCTTCAAGATAAACTAGGGACTTTGTTCTGTTTTGGCTTTCTGGTGATCATGTCTTCAAATATCTTGTACAGGATTTGACTCATGACAGTTGAGAGTATTCTTCTTACCCAAGGAAAGAAAAGCTATGATGAAAAAAATTCTGACCTCTGCACTGTGCATGTCGTCTCAAATGTAGCCTGATAATAAGAATCTTCGGCATAATAGATTTTAAAGCCAGCTAGCCTGAAGCTAGCCTGACCCCTTGCACAGAGCAGGTCGTAAGATTTCATTCTGCGACTCCTTCAAAAAACAAAATTATGTTGTTTCTGAACTCCTATGTGAAAGATTCAATCTTTTGAATTCACTGTCACACACTTTTTCAACCTGAAATTCACAGTGCTGACAGAGAAGGATAGGATGTGAACTGAGATGAATGGATGCAACAGAGCTGAGATAGGAGTGGTGACTAACTTCTCTATAGCACAAACGAAAAGTAGCAAATCAGAAGGCTGTTGATATTCTGACATCCTTTTTTGCACCGTTTCTTTGGTTTCTACCTAGCACTCATTATATGTTGTTTAAGAATTTTTGACTGCTGTCCTGAGCAGTTCATTTACTTTGATGTGAACTAGCATTCTATTTCTTTTATAAGATTGAAAGGCTTACACTTTTTTCCCTCTTCAGTTTTTAGCATATCAATCATCAATCAATACCCATCATTTACTAAAGAATATGTATCAATGAATTCTGAATCCACTGTAAGGGCACGAATGCATAGAATGCTTGCTTTTTTAAGTACTAAAAGAAGTCCAGGTTTATTTAATGGGCTGTCCAAAAGTGGACAGCCCATTTGTCCAAAGTACAGGCCAAAAGTGAGCAGGAATAAAATATGAAGATGTTAAATGATGCAGGGGAAAGGAATGAATGAGAAGCAAATTACCCGGTAGTTAAAGGGACTTTGAATCTGCTAAAGTTTTGCATTATCTACTTTCAAGATGTTCGAATTCAAACTGTACAGACTTTCAAAAAGTATTGAGCTAATCTTTTCCCAAAACAAGTTCCCCTTCATTGAACACATTTGGTAGATTCCCTTTTGATTGGTGGAACACTAGAGCATACACGAACTGTCATTTAATTGTGTCTATTCAATTAAGATTTTAAACCTAATGTTATATATTAATAATAGAGGTAATTTATCAGCTACCATTCCAAGCTTGATTATATTCTTAACTGTCTCAATCAACATAATTTCACGAAATTGGAAAGGAGTCACAAGCCAATTTAAAAAATACACATGGTTCCTATTATACTGCTGAATGACAAATCTGCTGCCCTGAAGGTCAGATCTTCTTTTGTGAAAATTTTCAATAGAAATATTTTGTTTCTTATTGGCTTCTCTTTGGTTATCTTTAAATCCAAGAGGTTGTGTAATTCTAGTTACATTTCTGCACTGTGCCCAGTAAATACTTAAACATCTGAATCTGTTGAAGTATGAAGTTAATTAAAAAATTGGTGATTTATGAGTTTGTTAATGATCACAATATGGGAAGATTTTAGGCCTGGCTCAGTTTTACTGTATCTTCAGCCCTGTTAACATAACTAAGTAAGCCATGAAAAATGTGCATGTAGATATATACATATCCTTTTTAATAACACTTCAGAATTCTTTTAATTTTTACTTATTTACGGTAAAATGAAAGCTATAATAAAAATTTTCTTAGATTTTGTGAGGAAAAAACTGCTGTAAAACTGTTGAGATTGACATGAACCTCTCAAAGAAAAGGTAGAAAAAGTATTGAGCAGAAGGATTAATCAAAGTTGCATTTGTAGTTACAGTACTATGAACTTGGAATAATTCTGTGCTTTTGGAAGAAAAAAAAATCTTATTCTTTTAGGTCACTGAAGATTATTTTTAAAAAATATTTTTCTTTTATAGTTTCTTTACTAGAGACATTTACTACTCTTATCTTTCAAGTAGTATTATCAGTTTGAGTGCTCTTCTTTCAGATTTCAGTATCATAAGGAATAATTAAATGGGACAGAAAACCCTCTTCAAGAAAGAAAATGAGCTTTAATACCAGTTGTCTTTCTGATGTAAGCCATAGATGCAGTACATCACAGGAAAATAAATATTTTATGGGAAACCTCATTAATCCTCTCATTTATTTTTCTCTTTCTGTCCTACTATTGCAACTGCCTTGTGCTTTCTTTTAGTCCCCCAATATAGATTTCTCTTCAGAACACATCAGATCTGCAACTAGGAGTAGATTCTTTTTTCTGTTGCTCTTACTATATTTCTCCTTGTCATTTTGCTCTTTGTTTAGCTATACATAGTCACCTACATCCTTTAATAGACCTATATATATGCACTTCTGAAAACTAGAAGCAGAAACCTTAATGTGATATAGACATTGTGATGGTTTTTTTTAGAAATTTCTACATATCTTATACCAATATTATGGAAAGCAATATAGTGACATTGATATAGCAGTTAGTACAGGTTAACTAACTCTGTGAAGTGTATTGTGTAAATCCAAATGGGGGAAAAATATACCTATACTACTTCAATTTCTCAGAGTTGTTAGGCATGGCAATGCACTGAATTACTGTAAGCAGGTTTTCTGCCACTTGAAGTATCCAAGATGCACGTCTGTGAGCGTGCCTGAGGAAAGTCAGATTCTGAGGATGAGTTAAGCAGACGTCATTCTGTTGAGAAGGAGAATGCAGAAACTGATCACCAGAAAATATTAAAGAGGAGGATAGGTCTCTCAGGCTTTTCTTCAGTAAAGCACAACAGGTTTTTAGTTAGATTTTAGATAGAATTTTGACTGATTTGGAGTAGATTCTTGACTCCAAACCCCAGCCATCTAAAACTGTTCCCTATTTGCTCCTATGTGGTGTTTCGAGACAGCTTATTCTAAGTGCATCTCCTCAACTGAATTTATTCTACTTCACACAAAATATGTAGTATTTGGGGGACATGATTTAAAATACATAGTATTCGGGGACACAGTTTAAAGCTGGTGTCTCCTGTGTTCCAGTTGAAGCTTGACAACTCAAGGACAGACCACAAGACTGTAAAATCAGGTTTATGCTTCCTTTCAGTTTTTCTAATTGTATGGGCTTTTTTACCCTACTAAGCAATTTTAGGAGAGTATTTCTGCCTTAAAATAACTTGTGTTTGTGAGCTGAGAATGTTCTCTATCTCCTTGGGTAGGTCTGGGAATTAAATCTCTGACTTCTGTCGCAGGACAACACAGACCTGGCTGCCTTCCCCAGCTGCATTTAGAAGGAAGCTCAGTGCAATGAATAGGGTCTCACTGGCTATGGCCAGTTACTATTGGGTCAAAAATTGATCCCTGGTCTTGCAAGATTGCCTCTAGGCTATTTAGGATTAGCCCACTATGCTGCAGATTTATCCTTAAGGGAGTTAGATGCAATGGTACAAAGCATGGCCAGAGCATAAATGGTTAGTTTCAATGCTCAAGGCCCCAGTGCTTGAGCTGGCTCCCTGGCCCTTGTCTACCTGGTAACACAGATGTCCCTGGAATGCCTCTCTCTTTGTGCTTCCCAGCTGCTTGAGGAAGACGAGGTACAGCAATATATAGATTATAAATCCCTGCAGAAAATAATTGTAAAATAATCTTGATGGCCATGAACAGGGTGTTGCCCGGGGATTCGTGGGCAGATCTGGAAACACAGGCTTAGCTGCCAGACTACTTGCTTCACAGAAGCTGTTTGCATAAGTAATTCAAGAGCCCTGAGGATGTCCAGCAGCAGAGATAGGCTCCTGAGGACCTACTTTTTAGATCTAGGCAACTACTGACAGATAAATGGCACTTTTGTGGTTTTATGAGCCCCAGGTAATGGTTAAAGTTATTGAGGTTTGAGGCTAGCAAGCTTTTCAAAGAATCTGAAATGTGATTTAGCCCAATACTAAGAAAACCCAAGAGGTGCCAAAATATTTTCTATAAGCTACCTGGGTTTCTTTTTAAATGTCACCTTAGTGTGAATTGCTATCAGCAGCAGAGAAACAATTTTTATGGCTAGTGTAAAGCATACATTACTTTTTCTTTGTAAGAATAAAACCTTTTACTGAAAAAAATCCCAACCTTTTCTGTTTCACACACAAAGCATCGCTAGTGTTAGCCTAAACTGGGTGCAAGGTAACCATCTGAGTCTAATTACAGAACCAGGTTGAGTACTGCCAGTCCAACAAAACCCCAGCTGCAGTTTTTAATTGCCTCAAATGAGCTCCTAAATAACTATGTGCAGTTAAACAACAGCACAGAGAACACAATATAAGTTCATAGAGGCTTTGGACACCTAGGGCTCCAGAGTGCTCAATTAAACTTTCCTTGATTATTCAATAGAACCGAAGTGTGCAAATTAAAGGCTTTCATGCTACAGCAGGCTACAACCTCATTCTCCAGTTTCAATATTGCAATAGAACTTAATTAAGATATTCCCCACACAAAGCATACCCCTAGAGGTAAGTTTTGTTCCAAATACCTCATACAGGCACCTTCCTGCTGCTAAGTGAGTGGCTCTTGGTGAATCAAAATAAATATTGTTCTGGCATAGAATCACTTTTATTGTGTACACTGAGAAAGTAACAATATGAAACCATTAGAACATTTAACTCACCTTAATGAAATACAGCTGCTAAAAAGCCCTGTTCTCATTGCATTCAGACTGTAAAGTGTCTTAAAAATAGTTTGGGGATCACTCATACCAATTCCTGATTCTGCGAAGGACAGTATGAATAGGAATAAACTGTATTTCATCAGGTATGGATAATTGCAAATGGAAAATTTTCGTCCCATTTAGGTCAGTGGTACAAAACCAGGAAAATCTATATTCAAGAAGAACTAACACTTTCATCTCAGGATATCTGTTGGTCCATATGGTGTCAGGAAATCTGTTTTTATTAATAACTGCAAAGTAAAGTACATTGTAGTCGCTACAGGAAAGACTTTTATATTCAATGTGTTATTAATGATATGAAGAGAATGCCAAACACATCGGTCATGCTCATGTAAATATACTGTTTTAGTCACTTATACTTTGTTTAGAACCAGTGAAATACATTAATTGCTCTTATTAAATTATACTATTAAGGTAGAAGTCTTAGAAAATATAATTATTTAATCTCAGTGCCAAGTTTCTTTCATACAAAGACTTTTTGTGCCATTGGAACAATTTGTGCACCTCTAAATTTTAAAATTATGTCCCAAATCACATTTCTAATTATGATGTAAACAGTATACAGCCATTTTGCTGTAAACAGTTATTTCTAAATAATTATTAGTGAAATCAATTATTGAAAACAAAAAGGTCTTTTAATCTTATTCATTTTGTTTGACGACATTGAATGTCAAAGCAAACTGAGAAAGCCTTTTCACTTTAAAGCTTTGCCTCAATCATTATACAAATTCATCACCCTCAGATTATTCCCAACTGACATTTCCCTTGTATTCTGTTATCTTAACATTGTCTTTATCCTCCCATTCAAAAAGTGACATTAGAAGCTGATGATTTGGTACCATTTGTTGATTGAACGTCAGATCAGGTTTTTTGAGAATGAAACTTTCAATTTCATTTTAGAAAATTAAAAAATTAAACAGTCCAATATTGACATAAAAATTATATTTTTTCACAATATTTTGTTCATTGTGGTTTATAAGCTTAAATCACCCCTGAGGTATCTAAAATCTATTCATTATAATCTCTGATTTTTTAGGCGCACATGCTGTATTAGACCTAACTAATGACATTGAGATAGAAACCTCAGTTTAGCTAAAATTCACTTCAAGAAGCTAAGACTGCATATGGATATTTTTTCCCTCTAATTCATTCATGTATGTCTGATAAACTCCAACTGCCTAAAAAAAATTGACAAACATACAGATATAGTTTTCTGGTAATTCTCTAAAATTTCTGAACAGCCATACCCAAAAAAGCAGGAAGTAACTATGTAAATAACTAAGGTAACTTCAAAATGCATCCTGACTCAAGACTGAAAATACCCAATATACAATTGTTCCAGTTTCTATGATAAGTGCTAGGAATGTCAAGTGAATTCAGAGGAAAAGTGTGGAGAATAAGGCACGGACCCAGTTTCTGGTTAGGAAACGAAATCGTTTATTTCCAGAAGGTCCAGGGTTGATATAGGCTATCCAAAGTACCCGCGTGTATGAGCGGCCAATACAATTGGTTAGCTGACACCACCCACTTGGGTACTTTCGCTTCTTCATTGGTTGATCTCTTGCTCAGCGATTGCCTTGATTGGATGCTTTTTTCTTCCTTCTTATCTTGCTGAGTTCTCTCAGCAATACTCCCAAAACTTTCCCAGCAGCATTCCTCTGCTATCTCTAAGTTCTCCCAGCAGCTGCTCTAGCTGAGAAATCCTCCACATCAAGGTTCTTTACACCCACAGAAAAGCATACCCACTTCTTCATAGGCTGAGTAAAAAGATTAGAGTTAGTAAAAGGAATTAAGTTTATGATGCTAACACAACGGAAGAGTGGTGAAGACATGGATGCATAGTGACTGTGTACCAGTGTGTGTGGGGTAAATGGTTGCCAGGGCTTTGGTAGGGACCTCTGCCCAGGTTAGGGGTGTACTTTTGGCCACATCAGCTCACAGGAGAGTCAATAAATATTTGCTGTGGCCCCAGTGAAGCCTCTTCTTTGGAGCAACCAATACAATGAACAGCTAATATCTGTACTTTTTCATTTCATGTTTGGGTGATGAATCATGTTATTACAAAAACAGCACAAGCCTTTTCTCAGTCTGCTCAGTCCTGCAAGTGGAGTTCATACACTTTTAAAAAGCAGGCTGGGCAGAGACAGAAATGAAAGAAAAGACGAAAGAAAGAAAGAAAAGAAAAGAAGAAAGGAAAGAAAAGAAGAAATAAAGAAATGAAAGGAAGGAAGAACAGAAAGAAGAAAGAAAGAAAGGAAAGAGAGGAAGAAAGGAAAGAAAAAAAGAAAGAAAGAAAGGAAAGAAAAGAAGAAAGGAAGAAAGGAAGATTGTAAGGAAGAAAGGAAGACAGGAAGAAAGAAAAGATAAATTCTCATAAGCTACAGGTAAGTTTGAGGCAATCAATCAAGAGTATAAAAATGACTTTTCAATCAAGCTGTGTAAAAAAACCCTAAGTCTTAAAAAGAAAATCTAACTTTATAACTGT
Organism: Psilopsiagon aurifrons; assembly: GCA_025447955.1. NCBI lineage: Eukaryota > Metazoa > Chordata > Aves > Psittaciformes > Psittacidae > Psilopsiagon > Psilopsiagon aurifrons. The sequence goes on from JAOEHY010044466.1 coordinate 28,291, forward strand.
TGTATGTTTGGATGTGCATAATGTTGGCAATAGACATTAGACAACCTCTCACAAACTACCTTGACAAAATGTGGATCATCCTTATGCGTTTAGTGCTATGAAATGCTGGAGTGGCAAATAATTCTTCTTAATGTTTCACCATTTGGAAAATAAATAATGTAAAATACCTGGTCATTAAAGTGTCTCATGGAAAAAGGGACTAATACTGAGATATTGTATCATCAGGGCTTGCTTAGACCAGAAAGAATGAAGGAGGAAACACATTTGTTAAGTCAACAGATGATTCTTTAGCAAATATTTTTTTTTCTGTTTCCTCTATGATATGATGATATCTTCAGAACATTGTCATTGAGAAGCACTCTTCAATGTTCAGTCAGTCTAATGAAAAACTATGCAATAGCCACCTCACTGATGCTTAAGACCAGTGCACAAATGTTCAGAAATTATTTTTATTGTAAAATTTCATAGTATTGTGAAGCTACTAATTAAGGTATTATCATCAACTTCCAATTTCTTTTATGAGTTAAGAGTTGTAATATTTTCAGGAAAGCAATTGAGAAGACAGGTTCTTTCTTCATATAGAACTAATATAGAAGTAATTTCAGGAACACCTGTTCTCTTACCACTTTCAGCTGCCCCAGTTGCAGCTATCATCCCTTTTAATTGTTAAACACCTGTCTTTTATTATGTTTGATAGCAATTCTTAACCTCATTCAATTTCCAGTCTGGAAATTCTGGTTTTCAAAATGTTTTATTTCTCTAATGCCCATTTACATGCTTTATTACTTTAATTACTTTATTACCTTAATTACTTTATTTAAAAAAATATTATTGGATTAACTGTGCAGGGAAGTAATGTTTCTCCCTTTAAGTCTAAAGCACATAATTGCTCTCCAATCTTTCTGGAATAAAAAAGTAAAAGAGAAAAAGGTGTCCTGAGAATTAAGAATTTCTTCTCAGTGATAATTATTGATTTGTATGAAGGTATAATCATGCTCCTCAAACTACTGCCATTGTAGCATGCCATTGTTGAACTTGTTGAGTGTCTGAGTATTACAAATAAAAGTAAGAAATAAAATTGAGCTAAGATAATAATTTCTTTCAATAAAGAGCAACAGTGAAGTAGAATCCATAGCATCTAATTCTAACTTTCTGTCACATGCTGGCCATGAAGTGTTTTTTGTGTTTTTTGTTTTTTTGGGATCTGGCCCATCTCAGATAATCATGTCAGGAAATCTTTCAGGCATCAGGCAAAGTATGTCTAAGGGAAAATATTTTTCCCCCAAATTCATTATTGCTATATTTCCTGACAAATTAAAATGAGTATCTAAACTCCTGTTTGAATCTTTCTCCTTTATTTTCTATGGAGTTTGGTACTATGACAAGATTTTCTCTGAGGAATGTGTTTATGCATCCACATGCTTGAATATGGAAGAATTCTACAGAAACAGAAGTAGCAGGGTGTTTTTTTTTTTTTTTTTTTAATAAGTAATTATACAATGATTAGCTGTAAAGATTCATATATCAACAATCTGAAGAAAAACACTGTATTCAGACCTAACATTACACAAGCTAAATAAAGTTAAATATCAGTATATCTGTTTACCTGAAAGCCTGTTGGATCTCCCATTATAATTTTCATGACTGTTAAAATTTAAAGCATGCAATAACAGTGGCTCCTTGGCCACAGATGTGACTTGCTGTTTTCAGTGCAGTGAGCCTTTTATCTCCACACTGATACCTCTGAAATTCATGCAAGCATGCAACCTGCATAATAGTTATGCACTTTTATAGTTGAGTGCATTGGTATATCTCAAAGCATTTTATTAAAGGATGGCATAATATTTGAATTATACATGATAAAGTTAAACTAAAGAATGCTAACATTTTTTCTCTAAAACAAGTAGAAAAACTGGCAAAGAGTTTCCTCTCTAAGCTGAATCATTGCAATTATGAGTCTTTCAGTGCCAGCTCTAGGCATTGACTTAGAAGGCACTCGCTGACAGCAGCAAATTTCTGGGAATGGCCTTAGGAAGCCTGTGCCAGGATACCTTGAAACACATCTGTGCCACCCTGAAACAGTTACTGTACAGCTCTGTCCATAGTTATAAGGCATGCAAGCCATAGATCCTAGAGGACCTTGCTCTGGGCCTGCAGCACCCAAAGCTGTTCAGGTACAACCACAAAATTACAGCAAAGTCAGGAGCTAACCCTCTGAAATTCAAAAACATGACATTTCATAGCATAATTACTTTTGCCACTCACCAATATATGCCACTAAGTCAATGGCCTTCATACATTACCAGGGAAATGAAAAATATGGATAATGCTAATATTTTTCAGGGACTTTATTGATGTTTCACTTCCTCAAATTTTCAAATTAATGTACAGCGTGTTTGTCCCTTTTCTAATGACGGCAATCTGGTTTTAAATTCTACTTTGTCTTCATTAGTGCTACTTTATTGTTCAGTTACAGACTTTATGAATCAAGCCAAAAATCATCAGCTGCACTTCAATAATTGAAAGTTCAATGTCAATGTTTTTAATGAAAAGCTTCACATCCACTTCTTTAATCATCTTCACAAGTAGTTAATTCCTTCCAGAGGTGCATTTGTTCCTCTTCTGCTGTCTTTCTGTTTAAGATGTCAATGGTATTTTCATTATTAATAACTGGTCTTTAATGTTATAGTTATGCAAGGTAAGTTGAGTTTTTATCACAGCTAATACTGGCAAATCCTAATCCTAGACAAAATCACAATGCTGTAACTTACGGGTGACATTGAAAATGTTTTGATTTGTTCACTTCCTTCTCTTTCTATGGCTTTTACTGGTCACATAACTGCTAATGAAATGAATGAGAGTTCCCCATAGATCAAGATTGCAGGAGCTAGATTACTTTTACTTTTATCTTCATAACTTGCTTGTCTAAGACAGAAAGTGACAAACTCAAGTGTTCAGATGTTATACATTTTCAGTTGTTATACTTTTTATGATATTGCAATGTGATTATTGGCTGTTTCAAGTTTGCCAAGTGCTCGCTCCTTTGAGTATACTTAGGAACTTGTAAAGAATATTAAATTAGTCTGCTACCAGGAACAAGGTGCTGAGTATGTCAGCAACATGCAGAGCACTGTGTCAGACATTTTGCCTGTGGACTTTGTTCTGAAAAGAATAATTGATCAACTTTAGAAATGTCTAAATAGGTAATTAGGTGTGTTTAGTCATCTAAAAGTTTTCAACAATATTACATTTCAAAATTAATTCTGATCAACCACTGTTCCATTTAATTATGAACTTGTGGAATTTTGCTTGTGATTCTTTCCTGGAGGGAGGGAAGGGTGAGAGAAGGCAGTGGGAGGAGAGATAAGGAGGAGGTGAGAAAAGAGAATAACAAAAAACTCCTCTTGATGAATTTTCTCACTCCTACTACTGAGTAATAAACTTTGGCTTTGAAAAAGCGCACAATGTAACTGTGATTAATGCTCACCAGGAGGTCTAGTTAACATTTCTGTGACTGAAAAGAAATTAAGAAATCTAGTGAAAAAAATTGATGATGTTGATAAGTGTACCCATAACTCAGAAGTGTGTTATAATAACAGGTTGGCTTAAGATAAGGGAGAAATTAATTTTACCCTCTGCTGTGTTCTAAGTAAAAATGCTTCCCATAACTTGCTACCTGCTGTCTTTTAATATAGTAATTATGTCTGGGCAGGTTTTTTCTGGTATTAATCTATGCCTTGAAATGCTTGATGCCAGTATGTAAATATTAAATTTTTCAACTGGGCATCAGAAAATTTAAGCATTTCACCTAGGGAAAAACTGAAAGTTAGTACTTGATTCAGCATTTAGGAGGAGTATAGTGTCTGTTTTTACGTAAACAGGTGGTAGCTAACTAAAGTCTCTTTCTTCCTGGTCTTAAATGTGAGCCTGTATCTCTCAGGCTGCTCATGATTTTCCATCCCAAAGGGCTGTGCACACATGTCTTTAGAAGGAAGAGGAAGATGAATGCTTGTGGCAATAAACAATCTCTCTTCTCTTTTGAGGAAGTTGTACAAACATTTTTTCTGTAAAACATTTGATGTACATTTGTGCAGCCTTTCATTTAGCCTAATGGCAAAGCTCTAGGATTAGCATTAATTCTTAACTAGTAAGCACAAGCTTGTGACAACCTCACTGTTAACTTTCCACTGATCAAAAAGCTCCAGGCATGCTGAATGTAAAAGGGGAGCTTCACACTGATTATGTCTCTAACCGCCAAATACACCACTGTGATGTATTTTTTGTTGCTGTTTTTTTTTCCAACAAAACTCTGTAATTTTTTGTGGGCAGCGAAAACAGTGTTGTGTGTTATACTGTTGTAGCTTTAAGCATCAGCAGACTGAAAATATCCTCTTATGTACCTTATAAGCTTCACATGGCTTAAAATTGTTGTAATAATTCTGCTTCAATTAGATATATAGTGTTTAAAACAGCAAGAAAAAGTATGCATTAAGGTCAGTAAAAAAAAGGGCTTTTAATACATTGCAACTATTCAACTCATCCAAACAGTGTGTATGTAACAATGGCATACACCAACTGACATACAGCTTCTGATCCAGAAATGAAAGTGAAGATCCTGCTTCTCTCCACCTGTAGTCCATAGCCTGGAAGTAGCTCAGGTTCTGCTTTACTTGCAGGACTGTGAATAGTCTCCTCAGGTATGCACGACTTCCTCTTTTGAAAAAAACAAGCAATGGGTTTCTCCTTAGGCTGTGAACTAAAATAAAACTTAGCATTTATTGGAAACATCAGGTTGACCTCAGCACTTGAATTCGTCTTTGCTTTGATTTCCTTTTGTAACATTATTTTGTTTATTAAAAATATCTGATAAGCCTATGCACTCTTTTTTTTTTCTTTTTTTTTGCAAGAGCAAAAAATCATTCTGTTGCAAGAGCAAATAGCAGTCCAATTGTCCATTTGTATAAGACAACCAAGAGTGGGGAAAGACTGACTAAAACCAACTCTTTTTGACTTGATTCTTTATATATCTGGAGATCAAGTAAAGTTGCCTAGAAAAATCATAGAAAAGCGTTTGCTGATTTCTGATCTTATTCAGTATTTACATATTTCAGCACTAATAGTTTTAACTAATAGTACTAATAGTTTTAACAGGGTACTGAAACAAATATATGAAAAGTTGTAGCTATTTTTTCATATTAATGTCACCAACATTTTCCGAAAGCTTCAAATAGTCTTTCTTGTGTTCTTTGGAATGCCTTTTAAAGTGCATTTACTAGCTTGAGTTAATATGAGAAGTTTTAAATTCAATTGACCCTGTAAGGACAATGATAACGTTCACATCTCACAGAGTGCACTCTCTCCAAAAATCATCTATTTTCATTGCAAGGCACATTACTGTGCCAACTCATTGTGTGAATTATTTTTTGTAGACTCTGTAAAATGATTGTACGAGAAATTAATAAAATCAAACCCCAGAAACACAATACAAAAACCCTGAAAGAACTTGTATAATATTAAAATGAGTTATTAAGTACATGTAAAGAGAGTTATTGCTCAATGGAATGTAATTTAATAGAAGAGAAACAAAATTATGGTGGAGTTATAATTTTATAAAGTTGCTTTTAATTTTACATATGGATTATAGCTTCAAAATAGGAAATTAGAGTATTATAAGGAATATATTTAATGAATAATTAAATATGTTATGATTTTTTTTTATACAAGTTGGATGCTGTCTTTATTCAGTTGTTTTGAATGCATCTTTTATTACTGTTGTCTATCAGGAATGCACTGCATAGGTCCATAGCGACTTCTTTCGTCCTCTGTTTGGGAAACTGTTGCCACATGGAAACATGGAATCCTTTCGGTTTTGTTTCTGCATTTTTTTGGCTTTTATTTATTTATTTATTTATTTATTTTTCTTTTGAGCTAGTCAAGTTGTCTAAGTCTAAAGAAAGAAAGCAGTAGCCAGGGGAGGCTGATTATGTGACAGGAAAAAATCTTCATTTTTTTCACCTGTAATAAAATTAATGTTTTTAAAATATTTTTTCCTTTTTAACATATTGCTGGCTTTTTTAATGTAAGTTATAGGGGACAAAAGATCTATCATGTGCAGTCCCAGGGGACATAGAGCAAAAGCAAGTCAAAAAAGGAGTGCTCCATTATTGTCTTGTTGCTTATGAAGTAATTTGCATAAGTGCAAAAAGGGACAGAAAATGGTACTGTTTTAAGTGCAAATGCAGCTGCACTATTAATGACAGGGAATTGTGCTTCTCGATAGCCACTAGTGTATTTTGTAAGTTGAAGCTTGTATATTCTGTTGACCAGCCATATTATCGAAGTTATTCTGCTTTTGATTTATATAACATACAAGTAGTGCAGAATCAGTTTTAAGGCATCAGCACGACACAGGATAGTAAATTTGAAAGTGTTAGAAACATAACTATTTAATGAACTAAATGTTTGTTGTTCTTGGAGATAAGTATTTGTTCAATGAAGTTAGTAACATGAGGAAAATAACTTTTTTTTTCAGGTAAGTGTACAATCTTCTTGTACTGTTAGATGATATTTAACCTAATAATTACTTTCCTGGGTATGTGCTTTGCAGGTTATTACAAAATGGACAGTAAAAGCAGGTGGTAGTTTGTTGATATGCTTCCTATATGTACATATTTAAGCTGTCATTTATCTATTAAGTCCCAGAAGAAATCCTGGAGACCTTGTGATAACTCGCTGACATCATCAACTCCTTACTCAATAGCAGTCAAAATGCAGTGCAGTGTTAGGAATTATTAGACTTATTGCAAAAGAGCATTGTCGTTCTATGTTGTGCACGATGCACCCACATCTTGATTAATGCATGCATTTAAAGTCCACAGGAGGCCCACATAGTGCCAAGGAAGACAAGAAATATTAGGAAGTATGTACCAAAGTATGGAAGAATTTCAGAGGGAAGAAGCTTTGCAGATAAAGTCTTGTTAGTGAAAAGAAAAACCAAGGGTTTATCAAATGAAATTATTAAAAGGCAGATTTTTAAGAAAACAGGGACTTTTTTTTCTACAGAGGGAAATATTAAATTGTAGGGCTTATTTGTAATAAAACATTCTGGAAGCCAAAACTGTATGTTAGTCCAGAAAAGCGGGTTGAACAAATTCAGCTCAAGCACAGTGATCTGGATTCAACATCTGAACCTGGAAATCGTAAAACAGGACTGCTAGAATTTGGAAGGATGTGCTTGTAGAATTTTTTGCACACATTCGTCCCTAACATCTGCCACTATCTACTGTTGAGGAGATGATAGGCTAGACAGATGTGATGACTACATCTCTACTGCTAAATAAAACATAAGGGACCTTTCTCTGGCCTTGTGGCCGAGTGTTATTTCTGGGCTGCAACCAAATTTCGCTTTGCTTTGCATCTCTTCTGGGCTTCATACCATGCTTTTTTGGTCCCAGGGCATAGTTATAGTTTTGTGGCTTTTTGTTTGGTGGCTTTTTTTTAATTCAGTTCACAATATGAGGGCAGCCCACTAGGTTGGTATTTTCATGCTATAAAACTGAAAATATCTTTTGCAAGCTCTGCAATGTGTCATGAGGGCAAGCAGGTGTGCTTGAGGCTCTGCAAATCCTGCTGAGATATGGAGTGTGAAGGAACCCAAACATTGCATAGTCTAGTTCAGACTACATATTGGGAATATCAAACATCATGTACTGTCTTCTAAACTATGGCCAGGCGCTGCCCCAGTGACTGATAGCTGGCACAATTTATATCCAACTTCTGTAGCTAAGAGTTAAGCAGTTCAGGTGAGAGACAACCACTGCTCATACCTATTTCCTTGATTGTTTTTATTTAGCAGTATTTCACACGCACAGACAAAATGAAACCTTGTTTTCTCACTGAGGTTATAATACAAGTTCTGCTTGAGTTTCTGGGGAAGGTAACTTGAAAAGGTGATGCATTTACTTTTTATCCAAAGCCAAATCCCTTCATAAGTTTTTAAAGTGTGGTCAAGCATGGATGATTATTCTATTTTTCTTAAAGGCATGCTTATATTTTGAAGTGGTTTCATGTTAGGGTTAGAAAACCAGAGAGTACCTTTTCACTAGATTTTTTAAATCCTTGTATGAGAATTCCCCTTACTCATCCATTGTTTTTTCTCTAGAATATATAAGTTTAATTTTATTAGTCTGTTGTCCCAGCAAAAACCTTGCAAATTCGTTTAGGAGGCTATTGGCTCTATTTTCTGTGCCTTGAAGGTACGTCGTGTACTGGCTGGAATACCTTACAATTGGTCTACAATATATGAAAACAGCAATTGTGAGTAGCTTGTCAGTGGCTTTCACTATAGTCTGTATTTCTATTCTGTTGCATTTTCAACAGTTATTTTATTCAGTGGAAGAGAGACTTCAGTCAACAGTTGTAGTTGTGTTTTATGAGATTCTACCACAATGAAGAACTAAGAAGTTTAACAGAGCATGTAAGTGAAGCTGTGGACAAAATTAATCATTTATCCGATCTAGCACAGAAAATACCTATGTTAGAAAATGGTCAAGAGGCAGTTATAAAAAGGACAGTCAAGTAGGACTTTGCAGCTTTCCTAACACTTCAATAAAATTTTTTATTTAGTTGACAGCCATTCACATTCCCAATGCTGAATGAAGGTGACAGGACACTGGAGATGGAAATGACTACACGAAGAAAGGGACTCCCTCCCCTCAAAAGCCAGGCCAGATGCTGCCTCATGGAGGGTACTGGCCTTGACAAGTAAGATATGTTGCTTGTGCCAGTAGCAAGTCTTGTGACTTGAATGCCTCGGAAGTCAGAATTTGCCCACCCTTGCAGTAAGAGAGTGGTGAAATTAAAAAGAAGCAGACGTTTCTTACTACAGAATTAGCCGTAAAACCAGAATGCTGCCCTCAATTTTTACTTGTGCCATGAAGCAGAAGCTGGGTGAGTATATCAAGTGTGATGGGAAGCCTAACAAACGCATAAAAGATGACAAAAACATAGGAAACTAGAGAAAGAAGGATAGTAGGAAAGAGGCTGTTATTTACAAGGCAGGAAAATGATGGATGCATATACAGAAAAAAACAAAAAAAAGCAGCAGCTGAAAAAACAAACAAGCCCCCTGATGTTAAATGTTAGCCCAGGAGACTTAGTGTTTTATTCGGGTTTGAATAGCTTAGTTTTCAAGTGTAAGTGTTAGAGTAAAGTGCAGTACACAAAACAGTACCTCTTGCTCAGCAACGTGTAGTCTCTGCAGTAGCTCCTTCAAAATCCCTCAGTTCACCCCATGATATGACTGTCGCATTGTTCTTACAGCACATTAGTTGTCTGCAGGCTCCATCTCAGCTATTCTTTGTATTCAGCAAGGCACTGAAGTACTACTTCAGGCCTTTGGCTGGTGATTCAGGACTTCAGCAGGTGTAATTAGGCTCAGGCATGCTGGTAGGAAACTCAGGACTGCTCTTACACTATGAGTGCACTATAAATGAAGCTCCTGTTGTCATAAAAGAGTCTGTTTTCAGTTTCCTACCATTCCCATTGCAGCACAGGACTGTTCTGCAGCAGGGAATCGTTTTAGATAAGGGCAATAAGAATTGACTACTATGGGTCAGCTTGACATGCTTTTTTAGGACCCAGGTAAGGAGTTCAAACGGTAAGATTACAGGTTTTTGAAGCCATGAACACCTACCTTAAGTCTTTGATGTTTACAGTGAGGGTTTCCTGATACTAAAACAGCACCAAAACAATTCGTGCTAACAATGGGATAATTAGTATCACAAAAAACAGAGCTTATATGAAAACTGTTGGAATGTAGAAGTATACTGTATCTGTGTGCATGGTGCATTGCTCCAGCAACTTTCTTAGTACTGAGTTTTTATCTAAAGAAAGCCCTGGTGGTATGTGTCCGTAGATGTGTGTCTCAACTGTAACTGCCCTTTATTTGTATAAATATATTTGTAACTGCCCAGTTATTTATATTAATAACTGCTCATAGGAAATTTAGATCTGCCTGATATGCATACAGATATGACTGTTCTGACCTTAAAGCTAAGATATCCTTCATGCCACCTCAAGAATATAGGTCCTTGAGAATTTAATTTCCTTCATGGAAATTTGGTGGAAGGATTTTGCTATCCTTAGAGCAAAACTCTGATTCCAGATTTTTTAGAAGAACTATAATAGTCCACTTATACTCTGTAGATGCAACATCCACCAAACTGATCCTAGGGAGAACAGAATATTTGCTTTCGTCAAAACCCAAGCCAATTCTATAAGAATGCTTAATAACCTTGGCAGATCCAGTTGTATAATAGTCTTTTATTCATTTAGATCCCAGTTCATTAGGGCAGTGAAGGAGGTATATTACTTCAAAAATGCTGCTTGGAATTAGAGTGCGTGCCTGAAGTTAGCTACCTGTTAAAATTCCCTGGTGAATCAGAATCCTAGCATATGAGCTGCTTTTGCAGAGACTCGATATTTAATTAACCTATTTTATGCCACTGTACAGTTTAAGTGTACTGTTTCAATGCAATATTAGAATCATGGAGCCTGAGAAAATAATTTGATTGCGGTATGGTATGTGCCATGTCAGCAAGAACTTAACATGATCTCTTTTCTTAGTACTCAACCAAAACTCCTCCGTCCCTGCATATTCAGAGTGATGAATGTAGAAGCACTACATATGAAACAGGCATGCAAAGAGACATTTCCAATGTATTTAAAAATATTAATAATAATTTTACTGCTGGAGATTGTACAGAAAGCAACTGTGTTATGCTTTCCTCTCAGATGAATGTTGTTTTACTTACTATTATCAGAAAAAACCAGACTTACAGCAATAGCACCTACTTCTCCTAATACGTACATTAGACACTGCATTTGAAATAGCCTCATTAGAGAGGAATAAACTATCTGAAACTAAATAAACTTCTAAAACCAGAAGAAAAAAAAACCAAACAAAGAAACAGTCAGGAAACTAAGGAAGATGCTCCCTGCTGTTCTGTTTCCTTCAGAAATTCCTTATTAAAAAACAGGACTGTCTGGATGTCTCAGTGAGATTTAACCAGCAAAACTGTTAGCTCAACATTAGCATCAAATACAACTTCTGATCCTCAAAAAAACCCTGTAATATTGAATGCAACTTTTATATTTTGCAATCACAGGAATTCTTCCACCCACTCTAAACCCGCCTATCCTGCTGCAATTCAGTCTGAGTACAAAATGACCATCGTGAACTCCAAAACCTGGACTTTTTTATTTGTTTCCACTCCACCACTACCATGATTGAGGCAGTTTGCTCAAACAGTAGCTGAAATGTTCTGATTCTCACAATAGCAGGTAAATTGCAACCTTAATGGGCTGGTTGTAGAGCAGTAATGACAGTACAAATTGTGACCATATTTGCAATCTTTCTGTACAGCTATATCAGGAAATGAGCCAGCTTGGAGCAAAATTCTTGCCAGAGGCTCTTTGATGAAGCATGAAGACAGCTCTAGGTCAGTTTTTAGAGATAATATGGTTTCTTATTACTTATTTTTTTTTCTTAACTTTTGGATTTGGGACAAATTCACTCACTGAAGTTGAAACCGCTTAACTAAACATAAGAAAGACTCTGCGGACACAAAATCCCCCCAAACCCTGCATGTTCAGTGTATAGAGCAGTGAGCCATAAGAGCACTGTTATGGTTTGCCAGGACCTCAGATTTGCTCTTTGCCTGCCTAGTCTGTAGAGACGAGAGGCTCTCCAGAGCAGAAAAAATGGGTGGGGTTCATTTACCAAATACAGACTCCTACATCTGATCTTACCAATCTAGGCCCCTTCCTAGGGTGCACTTCATTTTATCCTCATTTGTAGGTCTGAAAGAAGTCAGATGGATTGTACTCTAGAACTGCCTGTTTCGTCATGGATTACACACAGAGCCTGCAGTGAGCAGCTCATGCTGTTGGCATCTCAGGTTAGGTGAGACAAACCCTGTTCTTTGTGTTAGTACAGGAGAGCATAACCCATACAAGGACCAGTTCTCAGTGAGTGTAAGGAGGCTACGCTGTTGTAGTGCTGTATATGAGAGTAATAAATATGATTTCTGTTGTGATACATAGCCGTTGCTGTAGGCTACCTGTGTTTTGGTATATTTTTCTTCTTGCTAATTTGCTTTATGTGTAAGCATTTTTAACAGGAAAATAAAAGAAAAGTAATAAAAATAGTACCCTTTTTGTGTAGCATTTTACATCTATGCTCACTGGTCACGATCTTTGTGTTAGGAGAAAAACACATAGGTTTTGAGTCATTGACTTTCAATCAATAATGACAAAAAGTAGGCTTTTAGAAATACTAATTCTTAGATAGAAGTGTTTGCATACTATTTCCTGTTGAGTGACACCATCTTTCTGCTCATTTTAGAATTAACAGTAGCATATCAAAATTCTTATCTTTAAAGTAGAAACACATGAAAAAAAAAAAATCAAGTAAATTAGAATTCTTCAAAGGTTTTAGTGCATGCAAAGGGCTGTGTATGCCTACTTCTTTTTAACACAGCATTATGAAATTTGCTCCTTTACTGTGGAACCCATCACCTCTAGTCCCCTTTTCCATTGAAAAAAGTGCATGTTAGTGCAGAACTACTGACATAACATTGTACGCTTATCAGAATTGCATACAGAGAAGACACCACTAGTTGTAGGAACTGATTACTTTTCAAAATTTATTTTAATAACTTTTTCAGTGTGGTCCCTAAAAAAAAAAAGCGCAAACTGACTTTAGTTAAATGCGCCTTGCTGGTAGTGCCCCCTCTGCTGGTTGAAAAGTGCAGGACCACATTTTATATGACCTTGGCTCCCAGCGGATAGCATCTGAAGACTTCATTTTATGAATGAGAATGCCATGAAATTCAGCGAAATTCAGGAGAACCGGTCCTGTGGTATTTAGAATTAATTTTGGTTTTCTTATTCCATGAATTTTCTGGGTAAATTTCCCATTCAAAAGCAATGCCGATCTTTTCTATCACAGCTAGTAAACCACAGATAATGAGTCTAGCTGTCTTTCAAAGACTCACTTGCTTCTTGAGAGTCCTCATATTCTAAAACAAGGGTGTATAATCAGCTGCGTACTCCCCATGGTGCCATCCTCACTGGAAAAGGATTTTGCAGTATACTGTTTTGCAGTATAGGAGTTATCGCTGTAGACTTGTACCATCCATGCAGTCTCTGGAGAAGAGAGGAACCTAAAAGAGATGGATTCACTGACTCAAACCCTATCTTGCTCACAGGAGCAGCATGAAGCAGCTTTTTTTTTTATTTTTTTTATTTATTTTATTTTGCAGGAGGGAAACTGTGATTCATATTGTGTCTGTGCTTTGCTTGGGATAATCCATTTAATCTGAATGATAAAATACACATAAGGATTTTAGGTGAGAAAGTAGCTGTGTGGCTTGCTTTATCAATAGATACAGAAAATAGAGTAAAGCATTTGCCTTTTTACTTTCTTTTTTGATAGCCTTATAGTACAACATAAGGTAAATGATTCTGCTATCTTGTAACTAGGAGCAAGAATGTTTCAATGACCAAAGATTAAAGAGAGTAACAGGAATTAGTCCATTCTTTGTGACTGTAACAATGGAAATTTTTATTTTCAAAGGATCTGTGTCTTTGTTGCATTCTCTAGTGGTAAATCTAGTAATTTATTAGCAAAGAGTCCTTTTATAACATAATCCTGCTTTTGTGAGGCCATGACACTCACTGGGCTGATCTATTTCTCGTGGTTTCCTCAGTTGTAGGTTAATTTAAGTGACATATTAAAACCCCAAGTCAGTCTGGGATGGAGGCTTCAGAAGCCTGATTAATTTTTTGTATAGTATCATTTATTTATAATATATTTCAATCTTTCATTGCTAACTTGTTTTTATGCTCACTTTTGAAGTAAGGCCTCCAAAGACAGAGATGCCTAGAAGCTCACCAGCTATTTCTGAAAGTTCTTTAAAAAGATTTAAAGCAAAGTACTGGGCCACATTTAACCCTGTTGTGATAAAGAGCAGATCTCTGGGACAAAACAGTAGTAAGGTTTATACACACACATAAGATACAAACTTGAGTTCTGTGTCAGAAATAGAGAAGTCAAGCCTTGGATCAATATTTGAAGGATAAAAAATAGAATCGACTTGCCTCTCTACCTCTTACAACAGTTACAATGTAGGTTACATTTCTAAGACATCAGAAATATTTCTTAACTATATATTGGACAGTATTTTTAATATTTTTAAAAATAAATATATTTTTGAACTCTTTGGCAGTTGTCGAAAAAACTACAAACCACACTTCTCTTAATGAGAAATACATCAACTTGTTCTTGCTTTCTGAGTTTAACTCCCTTAATTATTAGGAAACTTAGTGGTTGGGTGAGCAAGTTACTGCCACTAGTTGGTTGCCTAATGGGGATACTGCAACAGCATGTGAGAAAAGGTGTTTGTATACTTACCTTTCAGACTGAAAAATAAGAAAGGCATATGGTTTTCAGGTGACATTCAGCCCAAAATGTGCCATAAGGGCCATTCATAGTGAGTGGCAAATGAAATAAAACAGTTTAGGTAGTCTGCAATTTTAAACAATTTTGGGAGGAATAATTGTTTGGGGACAAAACCAGATGTGTAGCCTTCTCAGTACACTGGCAGTGAAAAAAACTTACTTGAAATTGGCAAATGTCTTTTCAGTCGCCGTGCATGTGAAGGGAGGCAAAAGTTTTGGTATATGTAATTTCTCTCACACGCACTCTTCAATTGTGAACAGAGCAAGGTACCCTCACCCCAATTAGTCTGGGCATTTTGACTGCACTCAGCTGTGATTTTCAAAGCAACCCTCTCCATATGTACTGAAGTTTCCGATGGCTCTTGGTGTAGAATAGTGTTTGAGAGGGGGTTTTAGAAAAATGAAAAAAAAGGTAGAAACAAACTCCTAATAAGGAAAATGCAGGGGTTATTTCTTAGATGTTATGTCTTCTGGTAGAGCAGTTTTCTGTTGAAGTCAGTGTCTAGTACCCAATAATACGCAGGTAGTTAGCAGTGTTGCATTATGATGAATGATGCTATCTGCAATATAAATCCCCTTCCCCAGAGAGAGAGGGACAAGGAGAAAGAAAGAAATTCCTCTTAATGTAAAGCTTGGATAGCAGCCTTATATACAATTATACAGGTCACTGCCTTATGCATTTTTATGGTAGCAAATCTTTATAAACCATGATGTATTTGCTCAGCTGCTCGGAAATATACAGTAAATCCCCTAGAGACTGTACCGAATTTCTAGGATAGGTATGTCTATTGCAAAATGTGTTCGGATTTTGCATATTTTCAAAAACTTTTAATGTGCTTTGATTAACACTGAGCCTACTTGGATTTATCTCTATGTTCTAGATGTCAAATGAGGCATTGTATTAGCATATAGCTGTCCATGCTTTTCTCCAACTTACCTCAGCTGGAATCCTCATTATTTGGGTAATGTAGCTTCCTGTCATGTTTGGGAGGGATTCTTGTCATGCAGAACTAATTCAGACACTCTGCTCGTACTGGGTCTTTGAGCAAAAGATAGGCTTTTTTACATTAGCATGATTTTTTTCTTTTCTTTTCTTTTCTTTTCTTTTCTTTTCTTTTCTTTTCTTTTCTTTTCTTTTCTTTTCTTTTCTTT
>JAOEHY010044468.1:0-10587 GCA_025447955.1 Psilopsiagon aurifrons
GTCGGCACGCCGCTCCCGCCGCCCCTCGCACCCTCTGCCTGGCGGCACAGCGCCGCCTCCCGGCCGCTCCTCGCGGTGCACCTCGGCCAGCGCCGCCCCTCCTCCGCCAGGACCGCAGGCGCGGCGGATGGGGGCCGCCTCCCGGGCGGGTGGGTAAAGAGCGCCCGCTCCGAGCCCGGTGGCTTTCGGGTGCCTCTGGACCTGCGTGCGTCTGCAGCCGCTGGAGGCAGGTACGGGGGTCGTGAGGAGGGAGCGCGGCGTTTGAGGCGTGTGGCCGAGGGCTGCTGCTGCTGCGGCGGCGGCGGAGCGCGAGCCCCGGGCGGAACCGCTGCGCACGGCCTGGGGGAGCGTGCGGCAGCCCCGGCCCGGCGCGTGCTGAGGCGGCCCGAGGGAGGTGTCCGGGGCTGCGCTGCACGGGGCTCCGCCGGTGACAGAGGGCGCGCAGGGGCCAGGCTTGCCCGGTACCTGCTGCTGCTGGCTGAGCAGCATTAGCTGGAATAGCGGTTGTTCAGGTGAGCGCGCTGGATGTTCCTGACCGCAGGGGGGGCTGGGGAGCAAGCGTGCTCCCGTGGTTAGCCCAGGAGCTGGGGAGCACTTCGTGAGCAAGGCAACGAGCGTGCGGTTGTTGTTGCGCGGAGAGAGCAGCTGAATGCACTGAAAACCGTTTGCCGTGCCTGGCGTGCCTGCCACCGGGCGCTCCCAGGGCTGAGGTGAGGTGGGCTGCGGCATCCCTCGGGGCTCGGGGTTTCCGCTGTCCCCGGCCGCTGCAGGTGCCCCAGCCCCTTCGCTCCCAGCTGCTCCGGGCGGCTGGCGCCGTGCCGTGCCGTGCCAGGCTGGGTAGCGGGAGCGCTGGCGTGCCGCCGGGCCCCCGGGCGGGCCTGCCCGCCTCCCTGCGCGGGTGCGGCGGAGCGCTGCGAGGGCAGCCAGAGCTGTCCACTGGGATAAATGGGAAGCGTTTCGCAAGGTTGCTGTGGTTCTGGGTAAATCCTGTGCTGCTGCAAGACTGTGCTAGTCCTGCGTGAGAAACTGTTCTGGAGCTGCTCAGCGCAGCAAACTCCAGAGCAGCAGATACCACCCGTTCTTTTGTTGCCTGAGTAGGTAACAAAGACAAACTGTTGGGCAGTGGGTGACAAACTATTAGAGCTACAGAAAAAACATGTTGCTTCAGGAAGAAAGGCATGCCTTTCACTCGTGTTAGTGAATTGCACCCATCAGATTTTGCAGTGCTTTAAATGAGAATGTGTTTTGCTGAGGGAAGGCTTGTTACCTGGAGTCTGGTGCAAACAGTTGCACATCCACATTTGTTGCCTTTGTTTCACCAGTGTGCGAGTTGGAGAACGAAGCATTTACATAGTATGTGTGGGGAAAAATAAAGCTCTAAGAATTTTGTAAACTTGAATATATTTGGGAGGTGGTAAAGTAAATAAAGACACAAGAGCAAAGGTACCAGAGTGGCATAGCCTAGGGTGGCTCCAAGACAGCTTCTGTGCTCTTCAGTCTTGTCACAGGGAAGCAAGCTATAGTAATCTCTTAAATAACACTTTTAATACTGAACTGTGAAGAAAGGTCTGCCCTTTCTGTATGCCTGCTCTTTTCTGTGTTTTTTTTTGGTTTCTTTTGTTCTAATATGTTATTTTTGTGCTTATTGCATGAAACATAATTCAGGTTAGCCTTGCTAGTTGAGGGTGACTCACTGAAAATATCATTTCTTTCAGAGAATGCAATAAAGAGAAGGAAAACCAGGGAACTCAGGGAGAATGTGTCTATTTATTTTTGCAACTAAGCATCCTTTATTTTAAGGTGTTCTTGCGTATCTTTGATGTAGCTCTGTAGATCTGTGCAGGTTTTGTCATGAGATAAACACAACTTTCTGCAGTATGTGGTGTAGGTTTGGTTGCACCTAGAGAAATCTATTTGTAATTTGAGTTAGGTAGTCTCAGATTTCTGGATTATGAAGCATTTCAGCCTGGGCTGGCTTCTTCACTCAGTGGGAAGCCTTACTTGGGTGTGCAGCATGCAGTCTCACTGTGAATTTATCGTTTCTATAGGTTTTGTACTTTACTGCTTAGATTTTGGATTCTGTCAGGTCATTCTAATGACAATTTAATATCATTTTCTGCCTTTGTGATTGCACAGCAACAACAGCTTGGGAAAAATAAGCAATAAGCTTATTACAACAGGAGGTTGTAATTGTGTTGTTACAACACATATCTGCTATTGTAAATTGTTGTACTTTGGAAACAAATAGCCTTGCAGAGAGGCTGCAGATCAGAATACAGCCCAGTTTCATGTTTGTCATGCTGATAGTACAGCAGTAGAAGAGCAGCTCGCTTTAACCACAGGCAGATGTTACAACACTGATGTAATACATTGATTCACTTGTTCAAAGAGGAGAGGGGGTGAATGTGATTGAACTGGGGTTTGTTTTCTTTTCTAAATAGCCAAGTATAAATAGGGCAATCTTCTACAGTGGTTGATGATGACTAATTTAGAGAAACAGTGAGCCAGAGGACAAGGGGAGTTGCATGCCCCTGGCAGAGAAGACATCTGCCCAACATTTGTATGAATTGAGAAATGCAGAGCTTCCATATTACTGAAATAATGTCTTGGCAAATAGATGCAGAAGGACTGATATATGCAGCAAAAGGAACTAGAAGTATTTTCCTGTGGTTTTTACTATTTGTAGTCTACTTTGTTGTACTAGTTACTTTCTTGCTGCACAGCCCTTTTTCCTCACCAATCCCCACTCAGGAAAAGATACAGGTATTTTTGCTAATTCTAAAAACTTGTCAAATTAATAATGTCACCCCATTCTCAGTATAAAATTTTACCATTAGAAGCTTTGCATACTTGATTGTTTCACTTTGTTGTAAACTGCGTGGCTTCTTGAGCCCAATTTAAATACTTTTGCAAGCCATAATAAAGATGCAGGTGTTACCTCCCTCCCCCCATCCTGTTTGCCTATGACTTTGTCAGGCAAAAATGAAAAAGCCTGTTGCATTTCCCAGGTGTGAATACACTCTCCGTTGGAAGTGCCTTCCATTACTATGAATGTCTCAGTTATTTGATAATTTCTCCAAGATTTCACCAAATCTTTGCAGTTCTATGCCAGGGCATGCAGGCTAGGTCAAAAAGGGGAATGGGCATGGCTAAATTGTAGGCAGCTGCTCTAATCTGTCCTCTGGGGCAGGGGGCAAAATGAAGAGCTAATAAAAACTAATTGGTTTCAGTGGTGCTACATTCTGTGTAATGTGCTGTCTGATAAGCAAGTGTTAGAACAGATAAAAAAGTATGTTTTTAAGAACAGATAAAAAAGAACATATTTCCTGATAAATGGTTCTGCAGAGCCATCTGGAACCATGAACTGCAGGTAGGACTTGTACTTAACTTCTAAGCTTTCTTTTTAAAGTGTTTTTTCATAATCTGATACTTAAGTAGTTATAATGTTAAAATAAAAATGTATTTCGATTATATATTGAGACTCCTTGGATGTGCAAAGGCAATTTTTGCAAATACTGTTCTGCAAATACTGTTTTCTCCAGGGATCTTCCCAGCTTTGTAGTTGTGTTAAAAATCAGCACATGACCTGGAGGTCACACAATTTCAATGCAGTGCTTCTCATCTGGTGTTCTGGAGACATTTCATATCATACACATTTGACAGGGAAATAAATCTAGCACCTCTGTAAGATTTATAATGGGGTGCCAAAAAGGCTATGTTTGTAATATGAATTCCATGTTATTACACAGATCCTTTGATCAGCTTGTTGTTTTTTTTACTCACACTTCTGGGAACTGTTTGTGTTCAAGTGGGAATTGCATGACTCTAGGCTTGACACTGATTTTTCACTTTGCTTTGAAGTGCCAGCAGCCTTCTCAAAAGGCTTGATATTCTATTTTAGTAATCAAACGTTAATTTTTGTTACCTGGTGAGAACACAGATGCAAAGGGCAAATTGCATGATAACTAACCTTGAAATATCATGTTAAACAATTGCATTATAGATCTTGCTTTATACAGCCAATCTTATGCAATATTCTTTTTTTTGTGTGCCTATCAGCAAGTGCTTTAGGATTATTTTTGTTGTTGCTGGGATTTTCTTGTTGTTTTTAAGGATCTGTTTATTGTCCTGTGTGTAGATAAACTAAGCAATATAAATGATGAGTGTACACTTTATACCAAGTATATCTGGAAAAGACATACACAGAAGTTGGTATTCTTGAACTGCATATAGTAAATGTTTGCCGCTAATTTGCTTACCTTCCTTTGTATAAACAAAATATAAGCAGCTTTTGGTGAAAATTTGCAAAATGCTGGTGGAAGGAGAGTTTGGAAGTAAGATTTGAGGAAGCATTTTGTTTTCAGGTTGCAAATACCTAAGCATTTTTGATACAAGAACCTGGACTACTGGTAATTTCCCAGCAGACATGTTTCTGTTGTAGCCTTGCTATGTCATGACGGGCTTTTTTTGCAGTTCCCATGGCAACGAGGATTTTTGATCTGCAAAGCAGAATAATGTGTATGCTTTGAGGAGGTATACATTTTTTTTTTATATTACAGAGGAAATCTTGATCCATGGAAACTGATCAGACACCCTGCTGTGCCCCTCCCCCCCCCCATATCACGCCTTAATAATCTGTGTTTTGCCCATAAGATTATGTTTAAATGTGAAATCCTCACAAGAATGCAGTTAGTTGTTCTATTTTTTGACATAACATAGGAGATGGTGGATAATGTGTAAACGTTTACTGTAGTGATAGCATGGAAAATACGTCATCTTCCAGGTGGAGTCTTGGCAAACAGGAGGCTATTGTACATGTATATAAATTTTAATATGTATATATTTGTGAGCATTGTGTATGCATATAAAGAGGAATGAGAGTTCAAGGTGCTCAGGAGTTGCATTGGCTTCTGCTAATGTTTTCTTTGGCTTCGACTTATTTCCAGAATGTATTCATGAAATACTTTTCAAATGGACTTACACATTTTAACTAAAGAATCTCGAAGTACTGTACCTGATTCACAAACAAAAAATTGTTAACAGTGGTGATAATTTTGTGTGTGTGCCCTGTATCCCTCACATTCTCAAATGAATACACGGGTAGCATGGGAACTAAATAATTAACACGAGAAGCTGCTATAGAGTAACTATGCTTAAGGCAGGGGTTGGTTTTAATGGAGTTTTCTTTGTTACAGTGTTTCTTTTTGAGCTCTCTTTCCCAAAAGAAGCCAATTGAGATTTGTCAAGTTCACTAGACGCCCACTTTGTTTGTTTTTATTTGGGGCTTTGTGCTTTTTTTTGTAGCTGGTAAAAAAGAAAAAGGGAACAATATAGTTACTGAAACAAAGAGCATAGGCAAAGGAGGTAATTTACTGTTTATGTTGTAAAAGCCCTCTCAGTACTGGATGTAAGAAAGATATGTTTGTAACACCTGGAAGGCAATTTAGAGATGTATTATAAACAAATTTGGAAAGGAAGCTCTGCTGCCACTGGCCTGCTGGTCTTCGTGTTGTTTGGGCTGGCAGACCTCTCTCCCAGAGCCACCATTACCTCACACACAGGTAGGATAATTCTGAAATCACAAAAAGGAAAAAAGTCACTGCACTCTGCTAATGAAGCTACTCATCCAAAGAGGTGCAGTTATGCTGGGGAAGTATTGTACAGGTGTAGGGAAACCTAGTATTTAGGTAATAACTTCATCCAAACACCTGCTTATGATTTTTTCATTAGTGCTATAACCTGTGTATGTCATAGCTGTGACAAAATAACTTTCATATACAAGAAATAGAAATTGACCTTAACACCCAGACGTAAATACCTTGGGTGAATATCAGGTTTTTTTCAAGTGAAGCTACAAGTTCTGAAATTACTATATTTTTTTCTCCCCACTTCCCCAGCCTTCTAAGACTTGTATTGAATAGAGGAGGCGCATGTAACCTCGACCTCTGTCACTCTTCTCAAGAACAGCTTTCAAGTCAGTTCAGTGCTAATGTTGGAAAAACAGCTTAGGGCCTGCAGTACTGTATCATCCATAATGCTGCATGTGATTCTGGAGCATCCATGTGTTTGGGAATTAAAGAAAATAAAGATACAAAAACTGGAATTTTGAACACAGGTCTGCAAAGATTTATGGCAACTGACAGCATCTGGCAGTGTATTGCATAACACCCCCTCCCCTGCCTCCCCCCACAACCTCAGCCTATTTGTAAGAGCTTGAAGGTTTATTTTGATATTTGTTTTTCTGGCTTTGCTTTTAACCCTAGGCAGTGCAGTGTTTCACTGAATAATTTCATAGAATCGTAGAATATCAGGTTGGAACGGACTTCCCAAGGATCATGTGTTTCAACCTTTCTTGGGTAGGCATAACCTAGACCAGATGTCCCAGCGCCCTGTCCAGCTGAATCTTAATGGTATCCAATGTTGGGGAATTCACCACTTGCCTGGGGAGATTATTCCAGTTCTGATTGTTCTCATTATGAAAAGTTTTCCTCTTATGTCCAGTCGGAATCTCCCCAGGATTAACTTGTGCCCCTTATCCATCAATTTTTCTGTGTGACTCCTTGTAAAAAGGGAGTATCCGTCTTCTTTTTAGCCACCATTTAAATACAGTATTTTGTCTAGTGCTCCCTGAGAATTCATGAGGAGAGATGGTTTCTAGCTTGGACTTTGAGAAACGTGCACAGTTTAGGAGAAGGGATCCCTTAAATGCAGTAAAAGAATAAGAAATGTTATGAATTACAATATCAGATCTTTTCTATTGTTAATGGAGAGGATGTGGGGCTGGTGATCCTGCATGAAGCTGGCTGAATAGGTCAGACGGCCAGCTTCTGCATCTCTGTTGAGACACATTAGGAGGAGTGACAATACGATGACATAATCACTGACCCCAGATTGTTCAGCTATAAATCCTTTGGTTGCAGTCTCCACTGTTCCTCAGCATGTGCCGTTCACATTTAAGGGCTTTTCAGATCATCTCTACCACCATCTGCTACATAGTGGAAACAAAACAATTGTGCTGTGTGTGGAGCCAGCTGACTCCCTGAGTGGAGATGGAGGTTTGTAAAATACATCTTGGCTCTGAGAACTTGTTTGTCTGGTTGGTCTCATTGGCATACTGCGCACTAGTCACTAGGCTTTTGTGGTGGATGAAAAATAAACCAAGGTAGTGACTCACAGAGACATACATGTTTTTCAAGCAGGTCAGATACTGCATAAAAATGTTGTGTGTTCTCATGCTTGTGTGCAAGAAATACTGCATATCCTAATGTCTCTCTAATTAGAAGGGGGGAAAGCCAGACTGTATATGAAGCATCTTGTCAGCATGAATATATTGGTAACAGTTGTCCTGCATGGGCAGAAAAGATACGCAATAGGATTTCTTAACTGCAAGTATTCACTAGGTGTCAGTGCATGATTGCACTGAACTGATGCTGTTGGTGAGAAGCAATTTGAGGATTGTGGTACCTCCCTAATGAAAAGGGATTTTAAAGAAAGCAACTACTTTTGCCTACAGAATGCAGTGTGGATTAAATTAAAGAACAATTAGTGATTAATTCAGTCTTGTTTTTTAGGAGCAGTCTGATACAAATGCTGATTTAAAAACAAACCCCACCATGTTTTGTGCTTAATAAGCATAATTTAAAGACTTCAAATAGCCCCTGTGTTGATCTTTATCTAGCTTTCTTGTAAATATCTGGTGTATTACTGAACAAAAACTCTATGTGATAATGATGCTGCTCCCAGGTGTGACTAAAATTCCTATTAAGATGAGGAAACATTACAGTTTTCATAGTGATACGTTATCTGTATCACAAACACATTCACATAATTATTTGCAAAACTGTAAATGCCAGTTGAAGTGGAGGAGAACCCAATTAATATAGCTAAAATTTCCTGGATTTCTATGAGAAAATGTTGGTCTCTTGTCATGTCATGTCACTGGAATGTAATATTGTGTCTATTAGAATATCTTATATTACTTGCATCAGTGTTACATTTTAAAGATTATTTGTAAGCTCATCTGAATTCATAATATTTAGTTTTAGTGATAGGTGACTATGGAATGTATCTTTTTAATACAGTGAACAGCATTAATCTAGAAGTTTAATTGTTACAAAATGGGCATTATCTGTCTTATATGTGAAAGTATTCAGTGAGAGCTATGCATTAGTAGGTCAAAACAGCAAAAATAGTCATTCACTTGATAAATGCAAATGTTTGAAATGGCTTTTATGTACCTTCCAGTTTAGTACTGAACTTTCCCTATTATATTGTAAACTGTAGCTCTTGGTGAATGGTAAAAGTATTTGCATGTTACTCTTTTATATCTGATTTATTTACAAATGAGGCCTTTTCTAGCGCTATTCCCTAGTACCTTAAGGAAAGTGTTAATACTTGTGCTAATAGTTAAGAGAAGTTAGCTTGATGACAAATATACATTTTTTGATTTATGATGAACGCTATATTGGTGAATATTCAGTAAGCAGCAGAAATAGTGATGTGATTGTTTGATGTCCAACCTTCAATATTTTCCCAATTGTTACAGCTGTACAAGAGGACCATCTTTAGTGCCATCTTTGTTTATTCATGCCACTTAACTGTCAGAAACTATCTGATTGTCAGACAAAAGCATATTTCTTCCACCCTGGTGTCCCTACAGTTTCATCATACAGTGGCATTTAAGCACTGCATCTTTCATCATGGGACACAGCTACCTGCCTGGCCAGGTTTAAGACAAATTATGATTGAGCTTGTCTGAGAAGGTCCATGAGACATATGGTAGGAAAACTGTAGAGATTAAAATAGACCATTGTTCACCATACACTTCTCCCTTACACAGACATACTGAATATAAACACATGTAACAATTTCTAAGTAAAGAAAAGCTTGAGTGGCTTCTTGTTACATATGGCTCTCTGCGTCTTTGAATGTTGAATCATTGAATCATAGAATCATAGAATAGTTAGGGTTGGAAAGGACCTTAAGATCATCTAGTTCCAACCCCCCTGCTATGGGCAAGGTCACCTCCCACTAAACTGTGCCACCAATGAAAGCACATTCTCCGTCTTTAGGTGATTGTTAACTTCACCAGAATTATTACGTACTCACAATGATGCAAAATCAAACAGATTGTCGCTGTCTTTAAAAATGTTCCTAAGGCATAACAATTTATATGAAATGCTGATTTTTTCTTTCAATGGCAACTTTGGGATTCTTCCAGGACCACTTTTCACAAACTGATCTATCTGAAAAGAGATCTCTGCCCAGTGACAAAATCTTTATCTTCCCTTATTTGACGTGCTTTGAGAAATTTGTTTAAAAGAATTTGAGATGCTTGCTTTCTACTGTACTGCTTTCTGTTGCTAGCTGTGACATTCTGTTGGTATGGTTCCTTTGAAGCTTATGATTCTATAAAGAGTTTTCTTGCAGACCTCCTGCTGCACTGAAGGTGATTAAAAAGGCATTTGCAACTCAGGAAATCAATTTGATGGTTGTCTGCAGCCGCAACTTTTAAAGTAATACGTACTGTGTTTTTAGCATAGAAAATAGAGCTTGTGTCTCTGCAAAATACAGAAAGAGAAATTTGGTCATCCTATATTTCACTGGGGTTTCCATGTTGCTGAAATGGACATACTAGCACAGTAGGATATCTGAATTTCTGAGCTGCTTTAGAGTATAGGCTGCTGTGTGCACAAAACACTGAACCCTCTTCTGTGGTCTGTTTAACGTAATAGATTTTCTCTTTACCAATGATAGACATGCTTATTTAAAATGGTTGAGAGCATTTCTTAGCAAAGTCAGAGACTTGGTTACTGTTCTTTTCTCTGCCTGAAGGTGTTCAAATCCACACCTGCATCTTACAAAAATGTACCATAATTGACAAGCTATAAAATAATTTGGGGATGATAGTGCTAAACAGGAGCCTGTCTTTTATTTTGGGTGATATTGGGTGAAAAGGGGAATAATACTCTAATTTGAGATTGGGCCGTTTGTTTGTGTGAAAGGATAGCATCAGCGCATAGGGAAGAAGACTACATCACAGAAACATGGTGACTGGTGTATACAGGCTGTTTAGGAAAGACAGGTGGGGAGGGGGGTTTGCTATTGATGTTAGGGATAGGCTGCAGAGTATGGAACTCTGGGGACAGGTGAGCAGTCGACAGAGAGTTTGTGGTTCAGGGTTAAAGGGAGAACAGCGATGGGAGACGTTGTGGGGATCTGTTACAGACCGCCTGACCAAGAGGACTTGCTGGATGAAGCGCTCTATAGACAGATAGGAACAGCCTCACGCTCGCAGGCTCTTGTTCTCATGGGGGACTTCAATCACCCTGATATCTGTTGGAGGGGTGGTACGGCCCGGCACAAGCAATCCAAGAAGTTCCTCGATTGTGTGGAAGACAACTTCCTTCTGCAAGTAATAGAGGAGCCAACAAGGAGAGGTGCCATGCTTCACCTCATCCTCACCAGCAGGGAAGGGCTGCTTGGAAATGTGATGCTCCAGGGCAGCCTCGATTGCAGTGATCATGAGATGATTGAATTCGAGATCCTCAGGACAGTGAGAAGAGTGTGCAGCAAGCTCACTGCCCT
>JAOEHY010044469.1:0-16755 GCA_025447955.1 Psilopsiagon aurifrons
CTGGCCGCGCCCATGTGCCGTCGGCGCGGGGACGCGCGGAGCTGCGCGGAGTCAGGGGGGTGACGGCGTGGCTTGTGGGAGCCCCGTTGACCCCGGCGTGGGGCGGGCAGGGCGCCCTCCTTTGACTCCGCTCGGGTGAGCTCTGCGGGCAGTCGCTGGCTCCTCGCCGAGGGAGCGGGAGAGGGGAAGTTAATTAAAGACTTGCTCTACTAATCCGTGCAAAGGTGGGCGATGGAGCCTGCTCCGGCCGCGTCTGCGGGCCACGGTGGTGGTGTTGGGCTACGTTTACCGACCCATCGCACCCGGACCACTGCTAAAGAGAATGGGTCGCAGGGTCATCACCATCAGACCTTAGTTCTTGCCCTCAGCCTTTGCCCTCCTGGCTGTGAGGAGCCGCTTAGAAAAGCTCCATGGGAGGGTTGGCAACGGTGGGCATGTCGTAAAGCCAAGCAGCCCAGTGTTAATGTAAAAAACATGGCAAAACGCACGTGGTAGGCATTAAAGGATGTGGTGGGCATTTTGAGGATGGTGAAGTAGCCAAGTATGCGTTTAAATCCCTTTTGGGCACTTTTTTTTTTTGGTGTCTGTTCAAGCTGTTGGAGTTGGCAGCCCTTGTTTCAGTTGCTCACACCCCTTAAGCAACGTGAGCTGAGCTCCTGATTCTCTAGTGGTCTCGCAGTGTTCTAATCCTCTGTGAAAAAATCCAAGAGAAGGATGAGTAACAATGGAGACATTTAACTCAATGTTGGATTTTTTTTCTATAGATGCAAATCAGAAGGTGAGATAATGTTACCAGAGAGGCTTCTCAGTGATTTGAAACTCCCTACTTGGTGAAACAAATGTGTTTGGAACTGAGGAGGCTTAATATAAAGATGAAAATTGGTCTGTAGTTTAGCAGTGTCTCTCTTGACTCTTTAAATAGGAATTATTTGAGGTTAGGAAATGGCAATTTTCCCTTCGTGCTTTGAAGCACATTTGGTTTTCCTGTGTTAGCAGCCTGAGTTTGTTATCTGGAGTCCAATCTGGTCAAAATCAGCTTTCTGTATCCGAAAAAATAAAAATGTAACACACAGGAAACAACTTCAGGGTACAACCCTAGGCTACAACTTTATTACAGGCAAGAGTGTTAAACCTACTTATCACCTTGGAAGCTTCAGCTGCAGTTCTAACCCTGGGTGCTCTGCTCTGCTGTTTCCTTGCATCCTGGATGTAGTATCACTGTCACACTGCTGAACAACTCCTTTTAAAGCCTAACCAAGCCTGAAAATAGGCACTTCCAGATTGCATCTGTGTGGAAGTTTTCAGAGAGAAAGCAAAACCACTTGTACAGACAGGTGAAGCCTCAGAAGAGGCAGCCTCTGACACTCTTTCCATCAGAATGAATTTGGATTTCTCTTGTAATTCAAGAAAAAACATGAAGAGTGAAGCCGCAGTGTGAAAAAACGAACCCATTCTAAAGGGAAAGTGAAGAAGAAGATGACAAAGATGGCAAAAGAGCTGCTTGTACTGCTGCTGCTATAAAGCTGTTTGTCCCTCGCCCTGTGTTCCCCCCTGCCACCTCTTCAAGCCTTGCTGTAGCACTTATCAACAAGATCTAAATATGTTTAGACTGCACTGGCTGCATTGCATGATTTTCGTCATTTACTTCTTCCCACTTCAGGTTCCAAAGGCATAGGAAATAAGATTGCTTGGCTTCTAAATAACCTTGTCAAAGGCGATTACAGTCATATATTAGCAGATCTGAATCTGGAATGAAAGAATTTATGGCCAATGCACTCTTTTAAGTTGTATATCTGTTTATCTGATCCTCACTTTCAAATGTCTCTAATTAAGCTATAACTCTTAGTTTCTACTTAACCATATGGGCAGCCTGGGAAGTTTGCTGCAGTAATGTAATTTACCCATTCTACAGCCATGTCTGCAATGCAAATCCAGCATAACTGCTTTAATAGTGTTATAACCACCTCTGGTTTTCACGACGTGGACAGAAATAAAGCCTGTCCAAGTTACCAACTATAGTCCTGATGAAACAGCACAGGCAGTTTTCTTTTTGAACCTAGGGGACTTTATTTGTGCCAGAGAAAAAATGTGCCCATAACCCTGTGAACAGTAGTAAATAAGGTAAAGAATCTGCAAATGCAGGTTCTGGGGAAGGGTCTGTAATATTCTGCCTGATTTAGTTTGCACTTTCTGTGGGAGCTATTTGGCTCT
The DNA here is from genome assembly GCA_025447955.1 of Psilopsiagon aurifrons. Taxonomy (NCBI): domain Eukaryota; kingdom Metazoa; phylum Chordata; class Aves; order Psittaciformes; family Psittacidae; genus Psilopsiagon; species Psilopsiagon aurifrons. The sequence goes on from JAOEHY010044469.1 coordinate 2,212, forward strand.
CCTGTGAGTTTGCTGCATTCAACCCTCAGGGGCTGCTCGCAGTTTTCAGTTGCATGCACTTTTCATTCACCTGAAGTCTGGGTAATTTGAGGCTAAGTTCTACTCTGCCACTGAAGTGGGCTGAGAGAGAGTATAAGGAAAACTTCCACATTAAAAAGGCCCAGAATTACAATATCTATTTATGGATCTTAAACTTTCATTAAATATTCCAAAATATTTATGCAAGAAAAAACACATTAACAACTGGTAAGCAAGTTTAAAAAAGGGCTGGAGTCCCAGCTTTGTTACTGTAACATAGCAAAAGCTGCAGCTTTCATGGGACTTGTACCTATTTTATGAAAAATGTTTCTAAAATCTACTCTATATTTAGGATTTTGCTCTATAAAGTAGTGCTGACGGTTATGAATTTCATGTGAGGAATGCAATTTTTGGCCTATGTTGCAGATGCTTGCAATTTAAAAATGTGAAGTATGAAAAGTTTTTGTGTGATTTTGAAGAAGGGGGAAAGGCAACCATGCAAATTCACACAGGTACCCTGGAAGGAAATGCCTAGAGCAGCCCGTCAGATCTTTTCCAATCCTACCTCTCCCAGGAAATATTTTATTTCTCAGGAAATATTTTATTTCTCATTATCTTTAAAGTATCCCGTGTTTTCATCTTAAAAACTTACATGCAGAGTTGCGACTGCAGTGCAGGGGTGTGAACAAAAATAGCTCCTCAGCTAGGCAGCAAAAATACAATCTAACAGTGATACAGCTTTGAGCTAACCTGGCTTGGAAGAGATGGCTGGACCAGAGGGACCCCAGACGTCCTTCCAACCCTGGTCCTATGATCTAGAGCTGTTGGATTCAGCCAATACAGAAGATACAGGCCAGGCTATGCTGTCTAATTAGTAAAGCAGTTTAAATATTGGGGAATGGAAAAAAGAGATGGAGATGGAGAGTTGGAATGAAGCACAGCGGTCTTTATACTGACATTGGCCACCTCACAGGTGTCTGTCGGGTGGTTTTACTGTGTCTTTAAAACAAAATCTGTGTTAGATTAGGGGCAAGATTGTAATTTTTCGCAAGATCAGATTGTACTGTCCTGTTCTGCTTTAACTTTTCTCTGTGGTGTGAAGCACAGACCAGCTGCTTCTGGGGAGCTCTCCTAATTTTTGCCTGTTAGAGTTGTTTTGGCCTTATCCATAGGCCCCATAACTTTCCAGCTGTATGGTCCTTCCTAATCTATGTTTAAAAGTTAGCTGAATCCTTGCATGGCTAGCTAAAAAAGGTTTCTTGTGGATTTAATTCACAGGCATTTTCTCTAACTGTTTAACTCTCTCTGTCCTCTTTATCTGGGCTAAAATGTTATCCTTATATGTAAGATTCACACCCTGCCTTTGATCACAGACTTCTCCATTGGGTTCTTCTAGCCTAGTTATCTCCTATGGACAAGGATAAAATCAGCAACTTGACTGAGGTGAAAAGAACAATGTTTAATTTAGTTTACAGTACATGTAAGTAATCCCAGTCCTGTTTCTGAGATCCACTGCTGTGCCTTGTGCTCCCTCCCGCTGGAGCTGGAGTCAGTCCTGCTAACTTCAGTGACATTTGGAGCAGCTCTTGGAAAACACCCCACATTTTCCTGCCATGTATGATTGTACTCTGCCTTCCAAGTGGTCTCAGATAAATCTAGTTTTATTCTAGAAATAGTGTCAAAACTTCCACATTTCTCTAATTCCAAATGAATACTCAGAAACCCAGTGTTCCATTGCATACCTATTCCCCAGTCCCAACAGGCATTAGACTCCTACCTGTATGCTTATGATGCTACCATGGATTTTTCACAGTGCTTTCCCCAGGAGTCTGTCCATGTCATTGCCTGGAGGTGTTTCTGTTTCAACAGGAGACACTGCGATTGAGCATCCTTCTGTTGTCCTCACTTTGAGAGATGAAACAGCTTTGAGAGCATATGTCTGATCCCACATTCACCGAGACACTTGATGATTAGCCGTTTCATAAGATCAACCCAGATTTGTAAGTACTGCACAGAAAAAAAACTTAATAGAAGGCAATAAATACTATTTTGGATAAATATCCATGATCATTTTAAAGAATCTTGTTCTTGTTCTTCTTAAGTCCAATTTACTTAAAAATTACACTTTGAGAATTCAGGGTGTTAGAAGTTAAGGATAATACACGATACCGTTTGTCCTTTTCCTTCTTTATAATGGCACAAGTATAAATCACAACCCTAACTTGATTAGCTTTTGTTTCACTGTGTTACGGTTTTAACATTATTTAAACATAGTTCGTTATTTAACTGTGCAGAAGATCTTAATCTTTTACTTAAATGTAAATTGCAAAGTACAATCGCTAAACAAATTGATTGAATACCATTGATTATTCATCAAATAATTGTGGCAAATCATGTAATCAATTATTCATCATCCTCAGAGAAGAATAGATGACATGAAGAATAAGCTGTAATTAAGATAAAACACTATTGGGTTCTGTACTGATAATTTCTTTTGAAATTACAATTCTTGCAATTAAATCAAATTGAAATTAAAATGTGAGTAGCCTGATTGAGGCACTGAGTAATGATTGTACAAAAGTGTAATCTGCAAGAGCCTATTCATGTATGGGGATGCAGATGACATTTGCTGCCTGAAATATTTTCTATTTTCCCCATGCATTACTTCTGTCTAATGCAAGGATGCTATTATGATTATAGATTTCAGTCTCCTCCATTATTATGTGGCCGATGCACCAGTTACAAAACGCAAAACACATCCTCAAAAACAAATTAAACATTTAATTCCCATGCTAGGTTTATCTTTAGCCTAATTTGTTTGTGCCACGCAGAATTTAGATTCAAAATGAACATGGGTAAGGTTACATTGCTGTAATTATTTGATTTAAGAAATCTGATGGAGTTTTGAGTTCATTAATCAATTTATTATTTCCATGAGTACAGGACCTGGCCTGCTGGACATTTGAACCGATGGGAAATCTCCTTTTGTCTTCAGTCATGTAACCTACCCAGAAAAAGTATCTCTAGGAAACACTAAAAACATCAGCATTAGGTCTTCATCAAAACTACTGTTAATGAAACAATTTCTCAGTCAGTTGGACTCAGGGGAAAGTGAAGCCTGATCTTGACAGCAGTCCCCGACATGTGCAGATGCTGTCTTGAAATAGTCAGCATTTTTTGACTACCACACTAAGAGTGAAAGGAATGAAATGGTCTTCCGTCTGAAGAAGTAAACTTCCACCTGAAGAAGGTCACTAATGCAGCAATTTTTTTTGTTTTTTATATTAAAAAATATTTCAGAAGGATTTATAAAATTAGGATATTTCTTAACATGTGGGATGAACTGTTCTCTAGAATTATTCTCTATTCAAGCTATATAAATGAATGCAGGTGTTAGCTTCAAATAACAACTTTGCATGACATTGTTTTGATGATTATAGGATGGGTGCAATAATAGAGTACAAATATATAGGTAGATTTAAAATTCATATACTGTGAATATGCTTTCAGGTATGATTAAGACTATGACTTAAATATGAGTTATCTCACAGTTTCCTAGGTCTTTTTGCCTCAATAATATGCAATCAGTTCAGAAGCCATAAAGGCGAAAGTTGCAGGTAACATACTCATGGAAAAATGTATTCCGTTGCCTAAATAGCCATTACTTTGACAATGAAAAGAGGGAACAGAATTCAATCAGACTTAAATAGCATTTTAGATAAACCACTAAAGTGAGACAGAAATGATAATGTCATCAGAAGTATTTTCTCTCTCTGCTAGATGAAACACATTTTACTGTGTCTTTATATTGAATATCAGCAAACGAACGATTTTCAACATTTGTTGAAAGTAATTTTGGAAAATAAATATGAAAAAATGAGACACAAACCAAAATAAAACCCACTCAGATTCATAGTATTGAAAGCATGCAATAGATTTGCTTTCTGTGTTTTAAATGCATAGCATGTTTTCAGTATTTGATATTCATTATTCAAATTATTTGTATTCCCATGCATTAGGCTGCAAGATATTGTTTCTGTTTCTTAGCGGGTAAAGGCACTATGTTGCTAGTTCACACAGACAAATTTAAGATTCTGCTTCCTTTAGCAGTTTGAAATTACTTTGAAATGCATTTTCAAAAACATTTGAGTTGTAAAACTTGGGAACATGGGAGTTCATGGAAACATAAAAGTTATGAATAAATAAATTAAAGGATGTTTTGGGTTTTTTTTTGAGATGGTTAAGAGCAGAAACCCAACAAAAGCAGAAGAGGATGATGAGTGGGCCACATTTCTGAAAATGAAAATCAGAAATGTTGACAGAATTTGAATGCTTATTCTTTTCCTCCCCAAGTATTTACTAGATTCAGATACTGAGTAACCTTCACTGAAGTTGAACCTGAACAGTTGGTTAGTAAATACTGATCTATTTTTCGGGTTTCTTCTCTTCCATTGAGTGTCACAACATAATTTGCCACAGCCCTGTTGGCTCCCTTTAGCACTAAGTCTCTTCTAGGTCTAGATAGAGGGGACTGTTGCCAAATTTTGTAGTTTTAAATTCTCCATCCTGTATGGTTCATTGCATATTAATCGCCTCTGTGAAGTGTCTACAATTAAGTAAGCTGAGGTACTGGATGTACAAAGGCGGCGTCATTCCTTTGGAGGTGTCATTTTCTCAGGCACTGCCTATCTATCTGTCATGGTTGACGTGAAAATATGTCAACTCACCTGATTTGTCAGCTAAATATGCCTTATATTTCTTCATTTGCATTTTATATAGTTAAACGTGATATAATGGAAACTCCAGAAAGTCAAAACACTGGAGTCAGCGAAGCCAGATTTGGTAAACTCACACTGAATTATCCAGCCAGTTTAAGCTAATTGGGAAGAGAACTTCTCAGGACTGCCTGTACTCTTCGGATTGGTTTGAGATTCTCTACAATACAGCATGGTTTTATTCTGTGCGTTGTTTAGTTGCATCAAAGGAAAGCACATGAGTCATTGCACTTAAAATTGGGTACAAAAATTACAGAATCACAACCTTTTGCAAAACCTTTTTTCGGATTTCTTTTGTACTTAAAATCCAGTATTTTCGGTGTATGTGTTAGTTGGGATCCTTTTCATTCTTTTCATTGTGCTAATCTGAGAAATCTGCTCACCCACAAAGTTCTGTTCTTACATCCAATGGCAAAACTGTATCTTAGAACGTAATCAGTGGGAAATTTGTCAGGATTGGTGAGTACTTGTCAAATCTATGTCAAACCATGGCAATGTCTCACTGACCCCTAGCTCATGATTCATCAAATGTAGCTAAACACACACACACAAAGTGAAAACTGATTTTAACGGGGGAAAGAGGGAAGAAATGTCTTTCATTAAGTGAAAGCATTTCATTTTCTGATCTGTACAGTTTTGAAGTGAAGACTCGGTCAAAGACATAGCAGACAATACCAGGTGAGGAGAGCACTCTAGAAAATTTGTATCTGCATTGGTACTTCCTAAAAGGCAGCTTCAGCTTAGAAATTCAAAGGGGTGCATGCCAATTGGAAGAAATTAAGGCCCAGATCCACATAGCTGATTGTGGAGAATGTGATTTCCATCTTCCATGCATCTGCCTGGTCACCAGAACACTAACCTGAGGCTTGGCTGCCTTGTTTCTCTTCCATCTACAGCTTAAGGGCTAAAATTCGTTATCTCCTATCTTGCAGAGGAATAACTTGAAAACCATGCTGGAGAAACAGGGCACAGGGTGCAGGGCAGGAAAGTAACCATTCATCTGATCAAGAAGAGTTAAGAAGGAGTGGGACTGAAGATAAGTAAGGAAATAGAGGTATAAGAGAACCCAACTGGAGATCTGGGATTATCTGCCTTCCCAGCTCTGTTTCTTATTTTAGTAGTGGCTGTTAATTCCTGCTGTATGAGCATCCTGAAGTTTGAGATGTGGAATAAAGCATTACCTTTGGGTGTGGGCTGCCCATGTCCGTGGGCAGCACAGTCACAACCTACCTTTGCTCTCAGCATCACAGATCTCTCTCTCTTTGCTGTGGTTGTGATGTGGCTTTGACAGCAGCAGCAAACAGTTTTGCTCTCCCGTATTCCATTGTTGCTGCACTCAGAGAAATTCCTTTATCCTAGGCCTGTCACTTAGCCAAGTGCTTTAAGCAAGAAGGTATTAAGTAAATAATGGATAATCACTGCAGGACATCTTTAAAATAATGAAAAGTGGGCCACTGAGAGCTACAAGGATAGCTTAAGTGTTTAAATCTAGATGAGGTTTCAGGCTGTCATTCATTAAATCACTTAGGCATGTATCTGGGAGCTGATTAGGAGAGAGGTGGTCTCTCATTTTTACCTCGTTCTATGACTTTTATGTTCGGTTCCCTTCCCAACGTACAGTTCATTCCCATACCCCCTGCTCACTTAGCGCCTCTGCTGCTGCGTGTGTCACTGTCAGGAGGTGCCCACTGGGACCAGGGCTCTTGTTTAACAAATTCCATTCCAGGACAAGAGCATCGAAAAATTAAGGTCACAGCACTGTATCCATGGGTATTGTTAGTCTGACTCCTATGAACAAAAATTATGAGCTCCCTGAAGTTGGATTTACTGTTTACAGAAATGGGGTAGAAGAGAAACATGCTCCTTTTGTTTTGTGTTCGACGAACAAGTGAAATTTGAGGTGCAGGGTAATATGTGAGTATGTACAAAATATATACGAAGTAATGGGTGCATTTGGTGCATTAGTTTGGATCTGGCAGTCACCCAGAGCCTACTGGGTTTCTCACCATCATTTTATCTTGTCCTATCGCTGCTTCACTCAGCAGTAGCAAACTTCTCAACTGGTTCTATTCCACAGATAACCTGTTCCTCCATTTTCTCTCCCCAACGTATTCCAGGGAGCTGTCTCTAAGACTGTTAGGTTTCCTAACTCTCCTGAGTGTTTCATCCTGATTTCATGTAGGACTTCCATATTGTTTCTCTGAATCTTATGGGGGCCTGGATGGTCCCCTATGGGGACACTGGATGTTCATAATCTCCTAGATACTAAGATATAGGACAGGCCGTTGCAATTTGGGATGCAGCAATACTTACCCCTGCTATTCTTTCTTCAGCCTTACTCAGTACGCTTTTAAACACAGTCTGTGGAAGTATTCATTGTGCTTTGTAACGCCAACTAGGTAGGATTTATAAACAAGTAACAATTCTTCCTCTTTCTTACCTATGCAATGCTTTCGTATCAGAAAATCAGTAGATTACCACAAAATAGATGTATAGGAGCTGAGCACATTGGGAAATGTAAAAGTCTATCCCATGTAAAGTTCAAACCCAAAACACACAGTCACCTCAAACCTGAATTTCTATGAGGTACATGATCGTTCATATAAACCTCTGGGTTTGCCTTAACTCACAACACTTGTGTCATCCTGCACAGTTTTCATTCCAGGAATTTGATCCATGCTCTACGCCTAAAAATGCATTGGTTTAATTTAGATTTCCTTGTTTTCTCACTGGTTCTGGGGAACCCCAGTAGCTGGTTATAACTGAATAGTATAATTACAACTTACACTAAGAACTACAGTAATCTGTCTCAGAAATCAAGGCCAAACTTCAAGCTTGTCTCGAGTGTGAATGACTGATTAGCTGATTTTACTACTTGAGTAGTGAACTGTAACTGTAATTGATAGCTGCATGTTTAACTACAGTTTGGTCACTGGGAGTAATGAGAAACAGTGATAAAGTGGATGTTATATTAAAGGGAGTGCCACGGAATTTCTAGTTGAAGAGATAAAAGAAGTCACTGGAAAGCAGCTGTAGACACAACACATCTCCTGCTGTGGTGATTGAATACGTCCAGCCTGACAGGCGCTGCCCAGGTCCAGTGGGAAGAAACATTGTCACCCCGTTTTGAGACTTCTTGGTACTTAGAGCATGTCAAAGAGACACCAAGGTCCCAGTGGGTTAAGATGTCACAGCTCTTGCATGCTTTGCAGTCCTGGCTAGCTGCCTCTGCCATGTCCCCAGCAGCCATAGGGAATCCAGTGAGGCTGCTGGGGGCAGCCCACAGGACTCCTTCCCTCTCGTGCATGAGCTGGTGACGTTTTCTGTAGGAAGAGGGAGGAGGGAGAACCCCATATTAGTCCCACAGGAGGGAAGAAGAAGAGGGGATCAGGAAAAGACCCAGCAGTTCAGAAGGACTGTGGTCCTTCTGCCCCGTATCTGCTCTTCTCATCTTCTGTATCAGAAGGCGTCTGCAGGAGCCCCCTCTAGGACAAGGAGGAGGGGAGAGGGTGAACCCTCCCTGAACTGACCTCATCAGACGTGGAGCCTCCAGTGCTGCAGAAGGAGCAGGGGTGATGCTAGGTCAAGAAACAGATGTGAAGCTGGGGGATGAACTGATCTATAGCTGGAGAGTGTGTGCGTGCTTTTGCTCTCTAGGCTGAGCTGCTTGCAAAGTTAAGTTGTAGATGTGGGGCTGAAGCCCCTGGATCGATGTGAGGGAGAAATAACACCCAAAGCTGCTGTGACCTGACCACATGTAGGACTCCCAAGTAGAGGTCTTATAAAGAACTTCTAAAAGTATTTCTCAGTGTTCTCACTATTTTAGACCTGGCAGCACTGCAGATACCGTATGGATATCTGGCAAGGGAAGATGTGATCTAAAAATATGATTTAAACTTTCTAATGAAAAATGAAAAATCTGGGAAAAGTGTCTAAGGATTTAGGAGCTCATCACATACTGGCCTGGGGTAGGAGTCATGACTTTTAAGAGCTTGAGCTTGACGGGAGTAGGCAAATATTGATTCAAAGCTCCAGGGTGTAATGTGACAGGCAAATGCCCCTTTGAGATCATTAATATATGTCCTGGGGAAAGGAGCACATGCTGTATGTTTTGGAGAGTAAGTGAGAACATCCACCAATTGTGTTTTCCTACAGGTTCCTGTTGGAATAGGGTTTTGTCTTCTCTTATTTTTTCTCCTTTTTTCTCTTCTTACTGGCTGGTTTCTATAGCAGGCCGGGCATTTTAAATTCTCTGTACAATTATAATGCAGCTGTAGTTCTGAGAGATATCACTGAACACACTTTTTTTCCCTGCTATTTGAGTTAGACTTTAAACGTTTTCTTGCAGTGCAAAAGAAACCCAAGTAAATCCTTGCATATAAGATGTACCATACGCAGCCTTTGTAATCACAAGGTTTGGGAGAGGAAGCTTTGTTGGAAGTCATTCAGCTGAGAAATAATGCCTACAATAAATTTTATTCTCAATTTTTCTCAATTTCTCCCTCTTTTCCAATACACAGCTTTGATAAGAAAGGATAGGACATATAATTACCCATTTTCTCTCCCTCTTCTTACATTCAGACTTATAAAAGCAATACATTTTGGAAAGCCTGCAATGTGGGAAAATAATAAAACATTGTGCCTGTTTAGCAAGAAAAAGTTGATATTAAAAATCTCTGAATACTCAGATGAATTCTCAGCCTGATCTAAAACAGAACAGAGGGGGGAAAAAAAATCACCAGAGTTTCATAAATTCTAGGTACAGCTTTGACAGAAAATGTAGTACAGGGGCCAGATCATGTGCTTTGCATCAGGGAGTCAGCAGTTTCTGGCCATAGTCTGGGCATATCTGTTCCTAGAGAGAAAGGGGTGTGTCTGGGATAGGCTTCATAGAATCAGAGAATCACAGAATGGTTTGGGTTGGAAGGGACCTTAAAACCCAGCTAGTTCCAACCCCCGCCGCAGGCAGGGATACCTTTCACTAGACCATGTTGCTCAAAGCCCGTTTCAGCCTTGAACGCTCTTTTGGGGAGCCGGTCCCTGCCTGCTGCTCTGATCTCTTGTGGCTGAAATAAACCTGGAAGAACATTTTCACTATTAAAAACTACGCAGTTAAAAAGCCAGGAGTATTCCGCTTCTGTTTTTTTGACCAGCTCTCACTGTTCCTAGCTGGTGTAAGGCTAAGTCTGCTGGGTGTGTGGTCTGCAAATGCAGCCAAGGAGCTGGCCTGGCGTGTCTGACTCTGGTCCGAGTTACACTGGCGTATGCAGCGCAGGACCAAATCCGCTAGCAGAGATGCAGTAAAGCTGGATCAGACTGCTTTGTGCCAGAGCTTTAAATAGCAGGAGGTTAGAGCAACGTGGAGAAAGAGCTGCCTCCAACTGCTTGTCCCCACCTGTGGCATGACCAGGAGTAGATGTAGGTCCCTGAGCAGAGCTGCCCTGAGCTCCTGCTCCTGCAGCGTGGGACAGAGCTGTCTTTGTCGGTGGGTCACGGTGCTGCAGTTACAAGAGCATCCTCTGTTAAAAGGAGTAATTTCCTCTCTGTTTTGGTTCCTGGGGCTCTTAAGAGTTAATGTCCTGGAATTAGATCAGTTCAAAAAGAACTTGATTGATGAGGGGCTTGCACCTTTATGACCCAAAACCAAACCAGGATTTAGTCTTTGGTCAAATGCTACATTCGTTATGGAAGATTCTTCACTTCTCAGATTCAATCTAACTCTATGCCTTTCAGCTAATGCACAGCACTTCTAAAGCATGGTAGTGTATCAGCAAGTTTACGGTCCCAAGCAACCTGAAAATAAGAGCTATATGTTGCAATAAAATATTGGCATGAAATGTTCTTTTCTTCTTTCTTTTTGTTTTAATACAGACTCCAGGTCTTTTGTGTTTAATGTCTAAGTAAGATATATGATACTGGTAGATGCAAAGTATAAACTTTAACAGATTCGTATTAGCTAGAAAGTATGTAAAAGTAAAAGGCAGTACAGAATGCCCATTGAGTACAATGGAAAATCCTCACGATAAATCAATTCCCAGATTTCTTCCTTACTGCTGTTAAGAACAAGTGGTTTGAAAGACCAAACTCCCCAAAACCCAATAGGGAAAAAGCCTATTAAACCAGGGTGGGGAGAACTGAAATCAATCTCCTCAATTAATCCTCTGTTTGGACTCCTTTTAAAGCTTTAGCACATGTTATTTTTCTTTAAAGGGGGATTTAGTACTTTGGCAAATGTTCCCACATATCAGCAAAATATAAAGTCACTTCTTTACTTTTTCCATGGCCTTTCCTGATTAATGAGGAAAAATAGTTTTGTTTTGCATAAAGGCCTATTACTTCCTGATAATTTTCATGCTTGAACCTGATCTCTGGTAAACTAATATAAATCAGGAGCAACTTGGTTGAAACCAGTGAAGTAAGATTAACATGGGAGCAGAGCTGTACCCATAATAGTCTTGCAATAGATCTCTCTTCTCTCTTAAATTTCTGCAGAAGAACGGAAGGCAACAGCATGAATCAAGCATAATTAAGAGCAGAATTTAGCCTGAAAGGTTGCATGTAAGATGACACGTGTTGCTGTGGCAGCACATTGATGTCACACACACACACAAGTTTTTGCTTTCTTTCTGCACCAATAAGAAGATCCTTGGTTGTGAAAAAGAAAGCAATAATTCAGGAGTAAATATTGAAATCAGTGATGGAACAGTGTGGAGGATACACGGTATTATTGAGCAAGTGCACTGCAATTTATGTTACTGGTGCTTTTTGAACCTTTGCCCCTATACCAAGCTCTTTCTTCAAGAAAAGCAACATGAAAGACAGCGCTGCAGCAAAGAAAATGCATTAACTTTTGCAATGGTCTCATGTGTTTTCTTGCTGTTTAAATGTAATGTTTATCTAATAAATAGTATTTCAGTGTTAAACAGTAACTCTCTGTCCCATTTTGAAAGTCAGAGCGTCCTTCAGGAGTTGCTATGATGCCTTTGAAAGCAGTTTTTCTCCAATGAAAAGACATACTATGTCACTGGAACAGGGTCCCAAGGAAGGCTGCCCACCAGTTTCTGCCTCTGGGTAATATGGCCTCAAACACAACTCTCTGTCAATCTTTCTTACTTGCTCTCTTTCTTCCTGGTCTGGAGGAAACTAAACAGCACCTTGAAAAGAAAGTTGTGCAAGACAATACCGCAGTCCAAAGTCAAGCCATTAGTTACTGCGTGAATAGGATTTAAAAAAAATAAATGTTTTCTATTGCTTTTTCATAGTGAAAAATAGAATTGATTTTTCAGACTTTAAGGTCTTGCTTACTGAAGTATAGTGAAATATTCATTACTTCGTTAGGGCTACTTACTTGCTTAAACCTAAGCATGTGCTTAAGCATGCTGTTGTACTACAACAATTAGTCCTGTACGTGGTACCAACCACCCCACAGAAAACAACCCTAAAGTAAAATGAAATTAGTACTCTGCAACTCTGAAGTTTAAACACAAGCTTCTCTTCTAATTCTTAAACAGAGGAAATTAAATTCATACTTTCCAGTACAGTTAATCCTGAGCTGTTTGACGTATTTGAACATTAGCCATTTGCACTGGGGTATAAACTGAGTGTGGCTTTCAGAAATGCACTATTCCTGAAGGCTGTTGATCCAAATTGGCTGTCAAAAGTTATCTGAAGAATTTCAGCAGCTGACCTGTTTTATCATGGCCACCAGCTGCTAAAAGCTGTGAATGGTGATGGGAGCTTAGGTAAGAGGGAAAAATATGGAGGGAAGTTAAAAGACACGAGGGCAAAGAAGCTCTTCACGTCTTTGGCCCTCATTTCTTACTCATCAAAGAGAAAGTGTGACTGAGGGTGGAGCCATTCAGGGAGAGCAGGGTAATTATAAACTGTGATATTTAGTTCAAGCAAATGAAATAAAGGGTTTACACATCATTACTTGTCTTAAGCTTCGTAATCCAGAAACAACAAGGATAAAAACTGAATAGGTTACTCAGGTTGGCATTTGTCTCATAGGACTTTAGTATAGATAGCTATGTTTAAGGTAGCCAACAAACTCTCTACTTAACTACTAGAGAGAAGGAAACATGAGAGTAAGATTTACCTGGCCTTCATTAGCTGAGATGCCTATTTCCTTCTGTTAATGGTAAAGGGAACATCAATAACTAGTTAAGATATAATCAAACATGTTTCATTTAGTGAGCCCTGTTCTCTTAATTTCTACCTGTGTATTCGGTAAGGGAAGAATAAAGAAATTAACTGTTGTATATTCCTCAGCACATTTTGATTTGAGATTCTGAAGTCCCTGTAGTTTGCAAAACTTATATAAAAGGTCACCTTTGCTGCTCACAACGTGACTTTTATTGCCAGAAAAAGATAATAACTTAGGGCAACAAAAGAGCACCAAAAAAATTCCATCTGTTCCCTTCTTCCACTGCCTCACGCTTTTCCCAAGATGTTTTTTTAATTATCTTGAACTGGGCAAAAAAGAGCATGAGAATGAATGAAGACTATGAACAAGACTTGCTGAGCAAGTTTGAGATGTGGCTGAATGTGGACATATATTTTCTGTCACCAGTGTTTCTTTTACTCCTTGTCCACTCCAAGCAAGGGGAATGCAATTGGCTTATCATGGCAATTCTGAAATAAGTCTCCTGATTTACATGACTGCTCTTTTGCATCATGAAATTCCTGTAGAAATGTGGAAAAAATGGGTAAATGCATACTGGCAGCGAGGATGGTGTACTTGTGTCTATTCTATCAAGTCAAAAAGTCCTAGGGATAAGGGTGGCCTGATCTTTAGTTTTATTTTCATGTCGCACAGAGGAGGGGCAGAGCATGGGAATGGGACGTTGGAATTCCTGAGATCTGAACTCCATTTGGATGCTGAGTCTGTGGCCTCGGGCTAGTCTGGCCTTTCAGTACTTCAGTGACTGACACCCTATAAATACACAAATAATAGATAGGAACAACTTAGGTCTGGATTTCATCCTGGCCTCAGAAGGCATGAACCCAGGAGCCGCAGACAGTAGTCTCTTGACAGTCTGCCTTGTGGCCTGTGAGCCACAGTACTGAGTGCTGCAGTCATTTTCTGTCTTATTCTTAAAATACCTATGAAGCAAAGTTTAGAGTGGTACATCAACTCTTTGTCCACCTTTTCTCATCAGTAAAATGGGGCTAATAGAAATATATTTCTTTTACCTGTGCTTATTTACAAGACTGTCAAGATTTAAATCAATGACAGAATAAGCAATAAGCCATTATCTTTTCAAAAGTTCTCTGAAATCAGAAGCGTCACTGTGCCAGTGACCAACAAAACACCACATGCCAGATCATGAACATGTTCCATTGGTGAAGAGATGCTCACACAAGGGGTTACACTGAAGTCAGCAGAGGTTCACACAACTTTTGGCTATTGCGAGTAAAGGGAGCACAGTGTGGTCATGTCTTACTGCTGATGTTAGAGCAATGTTAGTGATGAAAGATACCTAATCAATACCAAAGAACTGTGTGATTTTTAAAAAATGAAAGAACTATTTAATGACAGATAAAATTGTGAAAGAAATGCAGGGGAAAAGACATTATTTAAGATATACCAAGCTGTGTGGTTCAGTCGATACGCTGGAGGGAAGGAATGCCATCCAGAGGGACATTGACACACTTGTGAGGTGGGCTGATGTCAACCTGATGAAGTTTAACCATGACAAGTGCAAGGTCCTACACCTGGGTGGGAGCAATCCCAGGCACAGCTACAGGT
>JAOEHY010044470.1:0-21494 GCA_025447955.1 Psilopsiagon aurifrons
AAACCACCCAGCTTGGTGTCATTGGCAAACTTGCTGAGGGCACACTCAATCCCACTGTCCATGTCACCAACAAAGATTGTTGAACGAGCCTGGTCCCAGCACCGATCCCTGAGGGACACCACTCGTTACTGGTCTCCAGCTGGACATTGAGCCTTTGAGCACAACTCTTTGTGTGTGGCCATCCATATTGTCAACTGTTAGTTCATTAAGCTTTCTGAATGACTTGAAGGATGGGACTTAAAGCTATGAGAGAGTGCTTTTCTGAGCTCACATAGGTAAATAGCTGTTCTAAGGTGCAGAAGGATTTCAAGACTTAGTATTTGTGAATTGATGGTCAAGATGAAGTTCATGGGTAGCATCTACCCAATTTTCTTGCTTCTTCAGCAGGATCAATTACCAGATTCTCAGATGGGAGAATGAAACAGGTAGATTCTGGATCAGACCCTGTGTGCTAGCTGAATTTTATTAGTTTTGCTTTAAGTGCTCAGTTACTTTCTGTATAGAATTATTGCCTTTTTTTTGCACTTCTTAGAAGTAAATATATGGGAAATAAGATTATGCAGTCGTTGAGAACCAGTTTAGGCAGAGGCATCTGAGGGAAACTGTGGTACATGGAAGCAAATTTGAGGTTAATTAAAAGCAAAGTTTAAGTCTTTTGAAAGTACAGTTTAGCAAGATGAGGATTTGATCCCACCCAGTCCTGTGGGAGTACGTACTGGCTTTGCCTCAGAGCAGTGCAAGCAAAACAGAAAAATGAGTAAGTTCTTAAAGCAAACTTTTAGGTCCTGGTTCACATCCAGTCAATTTCAAAAATTAAGAGTTATTTTTTACCTTACAGTCTTTTCAGGAGCCATCAGTTACCCTTTTTCTTCTGGGGATTCTTATGAGTTGCTCTTGCAGCCAACGACATATGTTCTACATGTCTGCATTAGCACTCTGCCACTCCAGAAAACTCTTAGTTCCTTTAACATTCTTCCCAGCCTCAAATTATGCCAGAAAAATCTACTTTATTATGCTACCGCGTCAGCATACTGCCCTATGCGTTAAAGATCAGACAAAAAGCCTGAAATAAAGCAAAGTATTACCTGAAAAGAAAGAAATAAATCTGGGGACAGTGAGAACAGGTACTGGGGCCATTGCCTGATCCTCTAAAGAGCAGTGGCTCAGAACCATGAAGGTGGGCTTTGTACCATTTGTGGTACCCAGGTATTGCCATTCCAAGCAGAGCACCTGCTGGAATTTCAAAGCGGTGCCGGCTGGTATTGTGACAGGAAATTAGTGCTTCATGGAATTAATAACAGTTCAGTTTAAAACACACTTTAAACTGTCTGTAGTCTGTCGCTGTTTCTCTTCTTGTGTTCTGCTTGTGGTGAAGCTTCAGTAATGTATGAAGAGAAGCAGATGAGCTCCGTCAGAATCTAGTTATTTTTGGTTCTTACTCTCTCCAGAAGTTCAAACAGCCTGCACATGTAGTATTATTTATTCATTAGTCTTCCAAACAAGTTTTCAGTTTGATCCATAGTTCCTGTGCTGAGTGGTAGTGAAACCTGGGAAACACCACAAGCACAGGTGGCCCCTTACTGTTCCTGTGCCTTTGCTTGATGCCATGGTTTTCAGCTTCTAGTCTTTGATTTGCTATGGAAGCATATGTTTTGAAATCTGTTCATGCATGATAAGCCCCCTTATGGGGAGTACTTTGCCTTGGATTATCAATTCTTTCTAAGACAGAGGTTAATAATGAGTCAAAAAAAAAACCCGCTGTGAAATCATTAGCCCTGGTGTGATCCCAACACCTAATTTTTTTGGGAACCTTGCTTCCTTTTAGATAGTCATTTGTGTTATGCTTGCATTGCCCTTGCTGTGCAGGATTTAAAGTGATAAGTTGTTTCTAACTGAGTTGTCCAAATAGTATGTTTCACACTGAACAGAAAATCTTAGGTATATTCTCAGGGTTACAGTTAACGGTATGTTTGAACGTTTGTGAATCCATGCTACATATTTTAATCATTGTGAAACATTGCTGAATAATTGCCCCAAACTCCATGAATCAAAGTATGTTCTTCTGCAGCTGTTGTTTTTAATTGAGTAATGCAAGTGGTTTTGTTAACTGTGTGTTTGTATTTTTCCCTGTTCCTCTCACTCAGGGGCAGTTTACAGGCCTGCTGTTGCCAAAGCACTGCATGGTTGTGGTAACAAGTTGAGATATCAGAATCATGTGCTGCAAAATTATGTCTGTGCATAAACAAAAATACTGAGGCCTTTGAGAATGCACAAGGGATTGTCTGCTGGCCTTTGAGATAGTGTGGTGTCTTTTAAAAAACATGGTGTGTGTGGGAGGAAGCACAATACCTTCCTTTAGATGACTTTTATTGACTAAGAAGTTTTCTAGATTGTTTTGTTGTGCTTCCTAGAAGAGCTTTCTCATGGCCATCTCTGTGCAGTGCTGTCCTTGGCCTCCACACAATCTCAGCAAATAAAAGTGGCTTTTAAACTTTTTGTTACTCTACAGCTTTGTTATGACTCAAAGGTATCCACTTCACCCCTAAGAATGGTTTAAATCCTTTCTATATCCTGAGTTAACTCAAGCTGAAGGTGAACATGGCCTTTATTTCCTTTAAATCCTCTCCACTGTGTGCATTCTTGTTTGTGAACAGAATCAGTGGCCAGTCTGTCATTAAGACAGGTAAGCTTGGTAGTCAGTTCTGCCGTCTGAAAACTGTTCTCTTTAATGCAGCTGAAATTCACAACTTCATCATCTTGCATGTTGAAGAATACCTATGAACGGGTACAAGTATGGAGTATAGTATTACTGTAATCTTCCCTATGCTTTATATTCCTTCAAATCCCACTTGTCAAAAACCACCACCACCGCTAGCCCCACACTCAAAAATAATTGTCCATTACTTTCAGAGATGTTGAGCTCTGCTGTCCAGATACAAGGTTGGCTTTGCTTCCACTGAGCAAGTAATGCCAGTGCTTCTTCTGTCCCTATGGTTATTTTCTAGAAGTCACAATTGTGTTGCTCATCTGTTTTTTGGAAGTGTACTCTATAAATAACAACAGCTCTGCCCTCCCTGCTTTGAAACTTGTTTCTTCTAGCTATAACTAAATTGGTATGGTTTACGAATTAGCTTCTGGAGAATCTCTTCTGGCTGTCATGTTTACCAGTGTTTTGTGTTTCCCTGTGTTCCCTATATAGTTGGCCTGCATTTGGGAAACGCTGGGTTTTCTTTTAATGGCTAGGAGCTGGTGCTCCTTGCACTGACTCTGCCCAGATTAAACTGCCCTGCTTTTACTGCTATGTTGCTGTGCTTCCTCTGACAGTTTTTCTGTAGGTATGGAGGAGATGAAATGCAGTAGTTGCATCTCTCCTGTTCTTTTCATTTCTTTTCCCTGGTTATGGAAGAAGCTGAAGAAAAAGCTGTTTGTGGAGAATCTTCCACCTCCTTAAAGCAAACTTTGTTTTCTCAGCTTGTAGTTGAACTGAATCGTATGCTTACCTCATGCATGAAATCAGCATCTTCAGATCAGAAGACATCGGGCTGTTCTGCTTTCCCATGGTTTGATACGTTGTCATCTTACTAGCTGTAAGAAGGTAGTTACTACATAAATAGGTAAAAGGAAGCCTGTCCTTCTGGTGAAGGAGGAAGAGAAAAACTAAATCATCAGGAAGTTTGAGATAATGCAGTCAGTTTTCTTAATATTTTTATCAACACTGGAATAAAAAATATGAAGTGTTATTAAAAGAATTATGAAATGGAGAGAGTCTGTTCAGAAATGAAAATATAACTGTACTTTCCATAAGAAAATGCAGTGAAGTCCAAGAAGTTTAGGACTATGTATTTTATAACACTGAATATTTTACTGAAACCATGTAGAATATATACTGGTGTAGTATGTTAGTAGCTACTGAATTAAGAGTGGAAAGGGTTGAAAGTGGAAAGTAAGAAACTGCTGTGGACTGAAAACTGAGGCATGTTTGTGTTGTATGAGTTTGGTGTCATTGCCATAAAGTTTAATATATTAAAGTTTGTTTTTTCCTTGTGGAACGGTAAATATTTTTAAATTGCATAAATGGACAGTGGTTACTGTTCTTCCTGCTTTATTTCGTCTGCAATAAATGTATATGCACTTACATGGCCACCACTTGTAGGTGTTGGCTTTCTAAATTGTTTGAACAAATAGTCTGACCCCAGTGAATGAAAAGCAAGCCTGTGCTTTGCATGCTGAAGATAAGGGGGTGTTTATAGGGATGTTACTCTCACAGATCTTCTACAAAAAAGATGAAAAAAATTGCCTTTCTCTTTACAGGTTTGCACTTTTGTTTTAGACATCTAGGACCATGTTCTATGCCCACTTTGTCCTCAGCAAGCGTGGGCCGCTGGCCAAAATCTGGCTGGCGGCCCACTGGGATAAGAAGCTGACCAAAGCCCATGTTTTTGAATGTAATCTGGAGAGCAGTGTGGAGAGTATCATTTCACCCAAGGTACCTATTTTACACTGATGCAGTGTTTATCTTGTAACAAGAAATTGTGTGTACAGGTGGTGGTAGTTACTGTTTGGGTCACTGATACAAATAAAATTTGTTGTGTTATTACTGTAAAGGGTGGAAAGGTCTGTTCAGATGTGAAATAGTCCATTGAATCCCCAATTCTTAAGAATATTTTCTTGTCAGTTTTCTAATGCTGAAGTATCATGCAATTTAGTTACAAGATGTTTTGCTTTGTATAAATAGAAGACTTGTATCTTGATGTACCATGAGTTATTTAGAAGCAAATGTTTGGAAGAGATGAAAGACCAGGCTTTCTGACAAGTAACTTAAAAGCTTTTGATAAGTCTCTTTCAGTGCTATTGTTACTGGGAAGTGTAAAAGTAATATTTTAAGGTAACTTGTTTATGCTCATTACCTAAGTCCAAACCATGTTTCTGCTTAGCTACAACAAAAAGATCTGAAGTATTGTAGTAGGTTGTAATGTTACTGATTACATGAGGGTAACTTTGCATACAATTGAAGTACTATACTGGTGTAAAAGATTTTGAAGCTTTTTCTCTGTTTTTCTGGGACATGAATAGAGAGCAACAAAACTGAAAGAATATAAGACTTCTGGATGGCTCTTGGGGGTTTCTTTTTATTTTTTCCCTTATTCTCTTCATGAAATTTTCCTTTGAAGAGCTAGTGGACTGATATGGCTGTGACTTTTGACACTTAGTAGGTGTCTGAATGTCGTAAAGGAACAGCAACTATTTGAAAAAGAAAACTTACTTTTATCTTTCAGTACAAACATGAAATGTTTCTATAATGCTACTCTAGATTTTGAAGAACTGCAAAGCATAAGCAAAAAATGTATAGTACAATCACAGAGGCGCTCTTCTAGAGCAGTGATTTGCTTCAGTGTCAACTCTGGAGGGTTTTAGAAAGATTATGATATAATGTTCATGGCATCACTCGTGAGCTGCAGCATTCTTGCAGAAAGAGGAAAATAGGCACTCTTTCATATATTTAACTCTGTGGAGCATTTTCATCAGCTGGAATGTTAGAAAGACAGTGTATACACACAGGTTTTGAATTCTTAGTTAAACCCCTGTGCCCTTTATGGCTTAATCTTTCTAGGAGGCAATTATTTCATGCACCCTTCAACACAAGTCTCATACTCTTTCACACTAACATACTTAATAAGAGTCATTCCCTGGAATCTTTTTAATCAGTTTTCTGTTCCCACAGCAGATACCTGGTTACATATTAAAGCAGTGAGTTTAAAGAGGAAAGAAACTAACTTGTTTGAATGCGGCAGTGCTTGTTTATACACCCCACATCTTCCACTGTTTTTCTTTGATTTTCTCCTTAACAGGACAGAGGATGGAGAGGTAACAGGTATCAGTATTTAACCGAATTTTACTTAAATTGTGTCTTATGACTGTCCTTCTCCCCACCCCCAGTTAAAATAACAAAGATGTCTGAAAAAGATATTGTAAAACGGGGTTTGCTTTGGTTTTTTTTCTTTTCATTCTTTTTTTTTTTTTTTTTTTTTTAACTAGACAGAGCAGTGTTTGGGAATTCCTGGAGTGAGATGCTATTAATTCATGGATGACCTGGCAAATATCAGTAAATGATATGTAGAGTATCATCTTGAACTGTCAGCTTTGTGTTGGTTTGGATATTTGATCTTACTCATGCAGAGCCAACTGAAATCTAATTCACTGATTGTGCAATATGTTTTTAGGTGAAGATGGCACTTCGAACCTCAGGACATCTCTTACTAGGCGTTGTTAGAATCTACCACAGGAAAGCAAAATATCTTCTTGCAGACTGTAATGAGGCTTTCATTAAGATTAAGATGGCTTTTCGTCCAGGTATCTGTCTTTAAGAACTCTCTGAAAAGTAACATTTTTTATATAAAGATATGTGTTAAGAAGGTATACAATTCTGTCTTCCTGTCTGTAGAAGAATTGCATGCAGTCTTTGTAGAGGATTATAGAAGTTCTTCAGCGCAGTTTCAGTCTGCTGTGTGACTGAGTTGTGTGCTAAAAACCATTTTTTATGTTCTGAAAGAAAACTTTAGTGCTGATTTACTAAATCTCAGTTATTATTTTGGCTGTTGTTGATGTATAAATGGAAATATGCTGCATGGTTTTTACCTTCCGTCTCAAGTCTGTAGAAGGTCACTTGCATGCACTGAATAGAATCACAGACAGGAACTTGTTTCAATCGAGGGCAAAGAATGCCTACCCATGAGTTACAGAAGAGATGTAGAATAAGCTAGTTTCTCATTTTTACCTCCTTCACATTTTAGTTTCTGGTAATAAAGTGAACTGTATTGTGTGCAACAAAGATTTTCCCTTTTGTATGTGCAGCGTACAGCTTCTCCCCTATATAGTTGCTTACTCTTTAAGATTTTTTTCCATGAAGATGTGGAGCCATATTAATACCTGAAATGATTTTCCATCCAGCAATTCATTACTTGGCTAACACACAGTTGATAGTTTTCTTTCATTTTGGCCTAGGAAACTTTTCTCCAGCTGCTGAATCACATTCTACCTTTTTAAGTTTGCGAGTATATCAGATTTAAAACTGAACTTTTTCTTTAAAAGCAGCTCTTTAAAGGAAGATTTTTTTTTCTTTTTTCTTTTTTTTTTTTAAAGGCACCTCTTGTAAGCCAGTGCAACAGTAAATTTGAGGAAAGTAAAGGTATATAATTCTTCTATCTTTGTTTCCCAATCTCCATGTTATGATTCAGGCATTGAACTCTATGTAGCTTTCAGTGGCAATTCGTTGACCATTGCAAATTTTTTGCTTACTGTTGCGTTTAAGTGCCCCAGGTGATCGTATCATAAATTTGTCTTATTTCACAAAGCAGGTTTTTTTCCCAGTTTTTCCTCTCCCAACAGAGCATGTGTAGACGGTGAAGCGCCTTAAAACAAGTCTAACAGAACATGGCATGCTGACCTGAGCAAAGTTGTGAGGCACTTGTTCTTGTTCCCAGTTTTATCGGCTTTGTGGTTTAGGCATTGTCTTGACCCTGTCTGTGCTGAGAATCATTTACATGTTTTATTTTAAGCAGCCAACAGCTAAAAATATTGGATAGCCCAGAAAGGATGGCCTAGGGTTTCCTCATTCCTAACCAAGTTCCAAGATGAGTAAACTACAGACTCATGCTTGTTCCTGGTCTGTGGTTCTTTGCTTGTGCGTTGCAGAAGGAAACATGATGGGAAGTGTTTCTGAAGTATCTGTACCTCAGAATTGCATGTTGTGTGGGTCAGAAGGCAGAACATAGATCTCAGATATTCTGCAAGTTACAGAAGAAATTGAACCTTCATTTCCCATGCACTTTCAAATGTCCTGACTTCTAAGCCTTTGAATAAAAGAGAGGCTTCAACTGCTGGCACTGTTCTTATGCGATGCCTGATCTGGTAGTCATGCTCTCAGAATGCCCACTGAATAGTAGATAAACATCTCAGGTGGGTAAGAAAAGGTATGTATGTGGTTTAGGTAATCCAGCTCCTCTAAATGCAGAAGCCTTGGAGTTTGTGCAGCCCAGGTGCAGTCAGTACTGTGCTGGGACTTTCAGAGCTCATTGAACTGGCTGAGTTACTGCTTTAACCAAGCCAGACTGTTGTGTTGTTGCTGCTTTACGCAAACCAATGGGTCTGACTAGCTCATCTGGAGCATCATGATAAACCGATTATGTAGCAGGTTACCTGCATAGTGTTTTGATGATATGCAAATATGCAATGCCTTTCTTAGCTGCACAGCTCTGCATTGTGCTACACAAACATTATCCAGGGATTTGAGGCTTCCAGGGTCATACGAAACAATACAAGAGCTTACGGGTATGTATTTTGAATTTAGACTTAATTTCAATTCTAACATTACGTAAGGTTTCTTCATAGGTGTGTAGCATCAGTTCATCAATTTAAAGACAAGAAGCTCATGCAAAGAAAGCAATACTGAAGGCACAGGGGAAAATGTGGTCCTTGTGAGGAGTGGGAACTCATGTCTGAGTGTTCTTTTCTGCAGGGGTTGTCGATTTGCCTGAGGAAAACAGGGAGGCTGCTTACAATGCTATTACCTTACCTGAGGAATTTCATGATTTTGACCAACCACTTCCTGATCTAGAGTAAGCTTTGGTTGTTTCTTTGTTTGGTTTGTGGTTTGTTTTTTCTTTTATTTCTATGCAAATGATGTTTGGTTTTAGCTAAGGAAAGCTTGATTTTAGACAGCAAAAGCCTTGCCAAATGAAAAAAAAATCCAGTCTGTAGGTAACTTGATCCTTAAACCTTCTGCTACACTAGGGGAGTACACCATCATCTTTGCATTGATTTGAGGTTCATAGTAGCATGTAATTTTAACTGAAACTAAATCTGTCGTTACAGAAACTTTTAAGAAACTCAGATATGTGTTACTATTTCCTTTTTTCTCTGTGCAAGGCATAGCATATATTCTCAGGTTGGACGAGATTAGTTTTATGGAAATGTCTGTGGTGGCACTTTTAATTCTTAAAACTTTTTAATACTGATTGGTGACTTGTGAACATAGTAATAAGTGTACAACTTCAATTGTTTGTTACCCTTTTGGATTATTCGTAATGGAGTTTCTGGGATTCAGTTTGCTTTGCTCAGTGTTCTATCTGGTTTATATTTCAAATTAATTTGAAACTGCATAAAAATTCTGTGGTCTTCTGAGAAACGGACCTTAACACACCACAGAGTGTTAACTTGGCACTGCCACTAGATAGATTTATGATAAATGAATATACTAATAACTTCTGAAGTTTGAAAGGGGGGTGTCTTTTCTTGCTTATTAATTTGGCGTTTAAAATTAGTGACCTTGACATAGCAAGATAGTAAAATAGAAGGTAGCATAGTAAGAGAGGCTTCTGATACATCTCCTAGAAGCTAACACAATTTGGATGATAGGTTTTAATTGTGAATCGTCTGACTGGTTTAAGTAGTGTTTTCTATTCTGTTTCCACTATCAGCTTTTTCATTAATTGATTAAAATGTATAGTATACTACTTAGAAGCTTATTTCACATTTCTCTAAGCAGGGTTTATCTGCCTTCATTTTTAATAATTGGCTTCTATTTGTTTAAGTGACATTGATGTGGCCCAGCAGTTCAGTTTGAACCAGAGTAGAGTTGAAGAAATCACAATGAGAGAAGAAGTGGGCAACATCAGTATTCTTCAGGATAATGACTTTGGTAAAAATCTTATGTGTTACTAAGCTGGTTTTGGTAACTGTAAAGTTACAGTTTTGCAGTCACTATGGGATTCCCACCAAAATAGGTCCAAAATGCTGTGTTTCTGTACATTTAATTTTTAGTTTGTTCATGTCTGGTTTTTCTCTTAATTTCAGTAAGCTTTTAGCTGCCTATGTAAAGCTGAAGAATTATAGAATCAACTGTGTTGGAAAAGACCTATAAGATCATCAAGTCCAAATATAATAAGGGGTATTCAGTCAGGTTGATTAGTGAAGTACTATGTCAGTTACAATTTTCAAAGTCTGCTGTGGATATGAAGTCAGCTGTTGCTTTAATCATAGGCATGTTTCCAATCAGAAACTGTTAGGAGATTATAGCAGCCTTCCAGTATCTGAAGGGGACCTATAGGGATGCTGGGGAGGTACTCTTTATTAGGGACTGTAGTGAGAGGACAAGGGGTAACGGGTTCAAATTTAAACAGGGGAAGTTTAGATTGGATGTGAGAAAGAAATTCTTTACTGTGCGGGTGGTGAGCCACTGGAATGGGTTTCCCAGGGAAGTTGTGAATGCTCTACCGCTGGTGGTGTTCAAGGCCAGGTTGGACAGAGCCTTGGGTGGCATGGTTTAGTGGGAGGTGTCCCTGCCCATATCAGGGGGGCTGGAACTGGATGCTCTTAAGGTCCTTTCCAACCCTAACTATTCTGTGATTCTGCTTCTAATGCTGAAGCAGTCATGGTCACTAGTTCTTTCAGTATCTTTTGAAGGACAGCATTCTAAGATCTGAATTAAAGCCTGAAGACAGTTGCACTTGAATATCTAGTTTCCAGAGATCACGAATGTAATCCATAATTTAGTAATCTTTTTGAAAGTATAATCTAGGTATTGATGGTGGTATTGGCTTGCTCTCTGTACATGAAGCCCAAACTCAAGACATGAGATACAAGTTTTTTGTAATTCCTTGAAATTCTGTAGTTTCAGTGCAGCTAAATTTTAGTAGGATCTTGCTGAAATCAATTCACACAATAAAATTCTTTGAAGAGGAGATGGTTATTTTTATAATTGTTTGAACAGTATTTTCACTGTGGTGTTGTTGGGCACAATTCATTATATCTTGTCATTAACTGCAGTTAAGATAACTTGAAATGGTCTTACATATGGGCCTTTGACAGGCTAGATGTCTTGCGTCTTGGTTCTTTAGTGTTTATATCAATGAAATCATATCCTTGCAGGTGACTTTGGGATGGATGATCGTGAGATGATGAGAGAAGGTAGTGCATTTGAGGATGACATGCTAGTGAGCACCAGTGCTTCCAATCTCCTACTGGAACCTGAACAGAGCACCAGTCACCTCAATGAGAAATCTAATCACCTGGAATATGAAGACCAATACAAAGATGATAATTTTGGAGAAGGAAATGATGGTGGAATATTGGGTATGTTTGAGAAATTTGGTTTTCCTCTGTTCTGTCTTCTGCCTCAGTACTAAGTTCTCAGAGGAAGCAGGGAGGAGGGTCTTTATTGACAAGATCCCTCTCTAAGTTGTGTATTCAGCAGAGGGAGTCTGGTTTGCTAGTGCCACTGTGATACAGATGATGTGTAGCATGTTAAGTGTTGGCAGCCATTTCAAATGAAGTAAAATTAAATCATCCTGAGTTTTTACCATTCTGAGAATTGTATCAAATGCTTCTTTGTGAAGTACTAAGAAAGTAGTAAGATGCAAGTATGTGGAATATGTATTGTAATAAAGGCTATCTGTAACCACAAAATTTGAGCAGAAATGTGCCTTGAAGAAGAACTAATGGCTGTTATGTCAGCTTTGAAAGTGTAGGTTTCTTTAACCTTTGTATTATCTTTATCTGTGTTGTCATGAATATGTTTATGCTTGTTTTATGAATTTGTGGATGCAAAACTGATTGTTTCATATGGTTTTCAGATGATAAACTTCTCAGTAATAATGATGGTGGTATTTTTGATGACCCACCTGCACTCTCAGAAAGTGGAGTGATGATGCCAGAGCAGCCTCCTCATGATGATATGGATGATGATGATAATGTATCAAGTGAGTATGGTCAAGGGCTAGGTCTAGAAGTACATGTTCTAAACAAATTTGTGATTCTGATTCATAGAATTGTAGAATAGTTATTCCTTAAAAACATGTTGAGCTCAAAAGTATGAAATGTGGTAAACCACTTTAAGGTGTGGAGGAGGGCATTGTCAGGATCCAATTGGAGAAAACCTAAGTGTCGGGCCCTTTTTCATTCATAATCCCAAGAGTGAAATTAAGATGCAAACAAGGTGAAGTACTGTAGTTGATCAGTTAGCTTATTAAAAAAAGACAATTATCATTAAAAGGGAAAATTACTGTAATAAAGGGCATAACGATAGGACAGACTGGAAAAAAGTAGAAAATGAAGCAAGAATTTGGGATGCAGAGGGAGAGCTAGTAACCACTGTGGATCCAGCAGTGTCCCAGGGATCTGTTGTCATCAGTGGTGAGAGTTCTCCAGGGTTTGTAGTCAGTATCGGAACAGAGTGTCCCCCAAGAATCTGTAGTAGTCATTGGAGGTAGGTGTCCTGGTGGTGTCCTGAAGTTGTCCCCTTGGAGGTGTCCTGATGGAGTCGCCCTCATGGCGATGTCTTCTGGATGGTGTCCCTCAGGGTCCGTAGTCATCGGTGGAGAGTGTCCTCACAGAGGTGTCCTTTTGAAGTCTTCCTCGTGGCAAAGGGTTTTTTTTTGTGATTACCTTTTCCCCCTTTTATAATGAGTTCAGGGGAGTACCTCCATTCTCCATGTCAGGTATTTGTCGTGGTTTAAGCCCAGCCAGTAACTCAGAACCAGGCAGCTTTTCTCTCATTCCCCCCTAGGAAGGGGGAAAAGAATTCCCCCCACTCCCAGAGGGATGGGGAGGAGAATCAGAAGAATGTAAATCCCACAGGCTGAGATAAGAACAGTCCAGTAATTAAGGTATAACATAAAACTACTATTGCTACCACCAATAATAATAATGTTAAGGGAAATAAAATAACAATGGGGGAGAATACAATTGCTCACCACCCACCGACAGATACCCAGCCTGACCTGGGGGCGATCTGGGCCTTCCCTGGGCCTTCCAGGTATCTCCCCCCACTTTATATACTGGGCATGACATGCTGTGGTATGGAATAGCCCTTTGGCTAGTTTGGGTCAGGTGTCCTGTCTCTGCTTGCTCCCTTCTTCGGGTGCCCCTCCTCACTGGCAGAGCATGAGATTGAGAAAGTCCTTGATGGGAGTAAGCATTACTTAGCAACAGCTAAAAACATCGGTGTTATCAGCACTGTTCTCAGGCTAAAGTCAAAACCACAGTGCTGCACCAGCTACTAAGGAGAAAAATTACTGCTAAGGCTGAACCCAGGACAGTATTAAACATTCCTAGTGAACCAGTTTCCCTGGTTTTGCAGCCAGCTCTTCAACTGCATGTGCCTGCAGCAGTTCCTGGGGTAAGGGGCATCAATTCGAGATTTGCTTATCTCGCACCTCGAGATAAGGGAATCTTATCTCAGCTCTTTCTTACTCATCCCTCAGGCAATGGATGAGTGTGAACCATTTCTGCTCCTCACACCCTTTTCCCCTTTTTGCAGGCAGTGGCTGCTGTAGTCTTAGTTCCTCCCACCCATCTCTGAGACAATGGACTGGTGGAATTCCATCTTAGCTTCTTATACCAATCAGATCTGTTTCTCACAGGCATGGGAAGGGTAGCACAGTTTCTTAATGTTTAGACATAGTGAAAGGTACTTGTTCTAGTTGGCAGTGGGTGGACCAGACAGCCCAGACTCAGTAGATCCAGTTGAACCGTTACCAGCTGTTCCTTAAAAGGAAAAACAGTTGTTCCTTAAAATCATGTTGAGCTCAAAAGTATGAAATGTGGTAAACCACTTAAAGGTGTGGAAGAGGACATGGGAAGGGTAGCACAGTTTCTTAATGTTTTGACATAGTGCAAAATACTTGTTCTAATTGGCAGTGGGTGGACCAGACAGCCCAGACTCAGTAGATCCAGTTGAACCATTACCAACTATGACTGATCAGACAACACTTGTCCCCAATGAAGAGGAAGCTTTTGCCCTGGAGCCCATTGACATAACTGGTGAGTAAGCAGTTTGTGGGTGTTCTGCTTGGATCGTCAGAGATCACCTTAGTTTGGTGGAGTGGAAATGAATATCTAGCACTGCTGCTGACTCTAGTTCTCAGTTGAAAGCGAGAGCAGAGACCAAGTGCTGTATTTCTTTTGTTCTAACTATAGCCTTTGAGCACTTTCCACGTAAGTAGCTTGCACTGATGATCTAAACTGATCCTAGTTTGTAGTTTCTGCAGTCAGTATGTGCAGCAGCATGATACTGTAGCTTTCAATAAACATGCTGCTTAAAATGCAGTGCACTGGAATAGAGCTTCCCATGTCTTTAGTTCTAGTGCAGTACTGTAGTGCAGCTCAATTATGTTTGATGGCCAGGAGTGGCTGTTTACACCCAGAGTAAAAGCTCTTCTGGTGACTGATAGCTTTAATGACTTGATGACTTCAGGAGATACATCTCTATTTGATGTTCCTCTAAATAGTGAAATTCATACAATAGTTAGGGTTGGAAAGGATCTAGTTCCAACCCCCCTGCCATGGGCAGGGACACCTCCCACTAAGTTCCTTGTCTTTTTCTCTAATGCAAGACACTCTTATTTTAAGTGGTCCTGTACTTGGCTCATTAAAACAGATCCTTGCTTTATTAAAAAAAAATTATAAAAGATCTGGAAAAAATGTAGTTTGTCCTGTGTTTTCAGACTGAACTCCAGGCCAGATTTACTGCTTGGCCAATTAAAAAACCCTAGCGCTGCCCTCTGGTGGCAAGCTAGCAACAGGTCCTAGCTGATCAGCTGGGACAAGCAAAGACAGCGTTTGCCAGAGCTTCAGGGTCTGCTGCAGAGTGCCAGGCTGTAAGCAATTTGCAGTAAAGTCATTCTAGAGCAGGATGAGAGGTACAGGTAAGATAACCACCCACATTAACACTACCAAAGCTCAGATAGGGCTTAGGGGAAAAATTCGATGGCATTTTGACTCTTTGGTCAGAGGGCCTTACATCTCAAGGGTTTGCTCCTGAGGAACACAAGCCTGACAAGCAAACCATGAGGGAGGGAGGCAGATGGGGACATTGAGGCTTAGGTAGATTGAAGAAATACATGTACACACAGAAGGATTTGTAGGTTCTGGTACAGCATTCATAGTGTTTGACCCCTAATAGGGCTTTTAGCTTTTCATTCCTTCTCCCAAAGCTAACATTGCCTTAGATTCTTGAGGCAGCATTATACATGGGCTGATAACATCTATAGAGAACCTGCAGGATTATTGCACAGTGTGATGTCTGAGCTAACCTTTATTACTCGCTAAAAATCTCAACAGTCAAGGAAACCAAAGCAAAGAGGAAGAGAAAGCTGATTGTGGACAGTGTGAAAGAACTGGATAGCAAGACTATTCGAGCCCAGTTAAGTGACTACTCTGACATTGTTACTACGTTGGACTTGGCACCTCCTACTAAGAAGCTGATGATGTGGAAAGAAACTGGTGGTGTTGAAAAGCTTTTCTCTCTGCCTGCGCAGCCTTTGTGGAATAACAGGCTACTGAAGGTAATGGCTTTGTGCAGGTTCGTTTCTAAATGGACTATATTCAGACTTGTGCCTCATATATAGTAAACATCAGCATATGAATAGAGATGTGATAGCAGTATTTATAATAAAAAAAAAAGGCATTAAACCAACTAAGATAACACTAGTGCTTAAAAGAGTTATTGGTTACAGAAATAAATTGCCTTTTTTGTTAAATGTTACTACTGTTGGAAAGGACCATGAAGAATGGGGAAGGAAATGGTCCATAATTGCTTGTTCTGAAATGAAATAAATGAAATGAAGGACACTGAGAACTACAGTAGTGATTAACATCACCTTTTTCCTGTAGCTCTTTACTCGGTGTCTTACACCCCTGGTACCAGAAGACCTAAGAAAAAGGAGGAAAGGTGGAGAAGCTGACAACCTTGATGAGTTCCTTAAAGACTTTGAAAACCCAGAGGTTCCCAGAGAGGAACAGCAACAACAGCAACAGCAGCAACGAGATGTCATTGGTTTGTGTCTTGTCAAAGATGCTCTGCTTTCTGTCTGAGTTTATTTTTGACTCTTCTGTTTGTGCTTTGTATTAAGTCACCAAAGATTATGAGTGAAGCAAAGAGCTTTGTAATGGTTGTTTAGCTTGATGCACAGCCTGTGACTTAAAATAGCCTTTTTTCCTAGAAGCAGAAGAGAGTTTGATCCAGTAGGTTGAATGGATGTTGGATTGGGTTGTATGCACATCTGTAACAGTTCTGTTCAAGCTGATGCCAAAGCTATGCAGGCTGTTAAAAGAGTGCTCAATTCTAAATTAATAGCAGGTTGGACTTAGCGATATAATTTGAAGCTCTACCAAAGTATCTGAAATTGGGTTTGTTTTGTAACGTAGATGAACCTATTTTGGAAGAACCAAGTCGTTTGCAAGAGTCAATGATGGAAGGCAGCCGAACCAACCTGGATGACTCCGTTATGCCACCCCCACCACCTCAGACAGGTGTTAAGCGCAAACTACAGCAAGTAGAACCAGAGCCAGTGTTACCTGTGAGTAAGATTTTTTTATTTTATTTTCAATATAAGATTGAAAAGTGATACAGGTTTGAGGCGCTTGTTTTCTGTGGTGGTACGAATATGCTAGAGTAGTGTCAGAATCTATGGCTCTGGGTAGTCTTTGTGGTGTTTTACTTAAAATGCAGGAAGATAAAGAAAGGGGGCTGTCTTCTCCAGAAAGTAGCCTTTAAAGAGAAAGGTGTATGGCTTACAAAGCTATCAAGTTCTGTTTGGCAAGTGTGTATGAGCAGCTTTCACTGATGAAGAAAGGATTGTGTTAGCTATACAACTTCCTTTTAAAGATAGTCCTGATGTACAATTAAGGGTTCGAAGGAAAACTTGTATTTTTAGGAAAGATTTTCTAGTTGAGTTATGAGTAGGCTTGGCAACTAGCTTGTATCTTCCTCTTCTGTAAAAGCTATGATACAGTGTGAAAGGTAACCATGTTTGTGAAGGTTGGGGGGAAATGGGCAAAACGAAAGGTGTATTCCTTTTCTGAATGCTTACTTGGTGAGAGCAGTCCTGGTTTATGCTGTCGCATGTATTTTTTAACCCCACTTTTCACAAGTTTCTTGACTAACAGGTCATTTGCTGTAGAGTGAGACTGTTGGATATTACATTATCTTACTAAAAAGGGTGGCAGCTGCTGCTTCTCTTGGCCATGTCATTGGATGAAATTGGCATTGACTGTACTTTGTGATGAAGTCAGTGCCATTGGTGTGTGTTGGGAATTCCTTGATCATGTCAACCAGATCAGGCCTCTAGCAGTAGTAGTATACTGTATGTGTAGCAGTATCTGCTCTGTGTCTCTTAAAAGTTACTTTGAGGTATTTTAGGGTAGAAAGAGTGTAAAACAGTTTCCAGGTGTCATGGTAACTTTGCTGGCAAACACTTAACTAAGTATAGATTCAGGGGGAGAATAATTTTATTAAAACTGAACACATAAATCCTTTTAAACTGCTTTTCTGGATTTTCTTGATATAAATATCTTCTGAGAAATGATACCTGAGCACTAAAGTCACTCATACATTTTGGGAAACTTAGCGAAGTACCTAGATCTTAATTCCTTCATGCTTGTCTTGCGAAGAGCATAATTTTGATAGTTTGAAGATATCTTGTTCCAGTGAGTTAAAATGTGTTTGTTAGCACTGCATCTGGTTACGCAGGATTTTAAAGTTGCACGAGAGGTGAGATCAGTAGTTTGGGTGGCAGACTAAATGAAGTTTATTGGAAAGCCTTTTTCCTTACAGTGGTGTCATAATTTCTGGTTTGAGTAGAATGTAAAAGATTAAAAATACATCTGCGGACAGCACAACAAAACAAATTGCTTTTTGTATTTTAAGACTGAAAAATTCAGACAAATGGCTCAGATTTAGAGACTTGGATTTTGTGAAAGTGGTTTATAGCATCAGCTTTCTATTGTAAAAGCACTAATAAAAGATGCTACTGGTTTAACTGTATTGTGTACTCTTAAAGCATCCACCATCACAACAGCTGGAAATGCCACCTGTAGAAATGCCTTCAGAGGAGCCCCAAAACATTTGCCAGCTAATACCAGAGCTAGAACTTCTGCCAGAAAAAGAGAAGGAGAAGGAAAAGGAGAAAGAGGAGGAGGAAGAAGAGGAGGTAAGAAATCTTATCTGGAAAGGGTTTGTGTGTTCCTCAGCACTGTTTGACTTCGGAATTATTAACTGGCATAAGAAATAGCTCTTAATTCCTTACTTGGGAAACTAAATCTAGATTTCCAGAGGTTCTAAATGTGGATTTAAAAATTACTCTGTGACCATTTTGTGTTATTTATTTTACTTTGTTTTATAAATTGCGTATACATTCTGATTTGAATTAGAGGGTTCTCCTGTTCTCACATATGGTTAGGCTAAACCACTGTATATATTTATGATGCCTTATACAAGAAGTTTTTACCTTAATTTTATGACTCCTTTTTAAATAATTGATGCCACTTCGTAAATGTAGATTTTTCTGAGAAAACTGTTGATGTTCTAAAGTGTGAAAACTGAAGCTGTTTCTTAGCTACAGTATTTAATAGTCTATGGATATCAAGCCAAACTTCATTGATTGCTTTAATTTTACACCCAAAATACATAATATCAAATTAATTTGTTGAACTGTTTTATTGTTGGAGAAGGAATTTATCTGGACATGTGAAGTTACCCTCTGTAAGAAGTCACGTGTACAAAGGAATGTGAATTACTTCAGTCAGGATGATTTTCCTAACAGTGTAAATAGCCGTTAGAGCATTTTCAGTTGGAAGGGATCTACAGCAATCATCTAGTCCAACTACCTGACACTTCAGGATGTTGCTTTTAAAATATATAACACATCTTCCATAAACAAGTACTGTTTTGTGTAGGTGAGCATTTCATAGGACATCAGGAGCTGAGTCATTACAGCTGATGGTCTTTGCAGCTTTTAGCAATAACCTGTTTTCCATAGTTCTGGTTCCAAAGTGAAATGTGAACATATCTCTGTTTATTAATGTTTGCAAAATAAAAGCACCGTTAATACTGTGTTCAGTGCTAGCAATCCTAGATTGTAAGGAAGGGTCTCTTCTCATTCAGCTGTCATGACTGAACTTCTGTGTTTTACTAATTCTCAGCATAACATTTTGAGGTATAATCATCACGGTAGGCAACCTTGCTACGGTACAACAGCTTAGATCTGTGTCTTCCTCTGTTCCACTTCCTACCTCTCCTGGATGTAGCCTGTGACTCAAGTTGTCTAAACCTTCTGGCTTTATGAAAAGAAAAAGCTGTAGTGATACCTAGATATCCTCTTTCATTTCATAACTCAGTGGATGAAAGATTGTTTTGTAGATGCATGAATTTTAACTACTTGCAGGAGGAAGATGGCACAGGGGGTGATCAGGATCAAGAAGAAAGGAGATGGAACAAGAGGACTCAACAAATGCTTCATGGACTTCAGGTACACATGATCATTTGCTTTCTCTTAAATTAACCTTTGATGATTCTTACCAAAGTTGGAAGGGTAAGAAAGAGCTTTCTTTGCAGTAGATGTTACAGGCTTAAAATACCAGTTCTGGGTTTGGGGGGGGGGATATGCTTGTAATTAATTAAATAATAATATAATTGTCATTCTTTTTCCAGAGAGCATTTGAAGTTTAATTTTTTCCTTAAATGTTTTTCAACCTTTATGTCTGCACTTGGTGTGCAAGAAAGCAGAAATTCAGATTTTAAAATAATTGGGTTTGATTGTGTTTTTAATGAAACCTTAGCGCTTCTGACTTAGTGCTGTGTTGCCCTGAGCAGACCCCAGCAAGGTTTAGGGATAAAACCCTTTTACAGAATGTTTAGTCTCAGCTAGGCTAGTTTGAAAACTTCCATGCTATGATAAGCTGAATTTATAACAGCTGTGGGAATATGACCTTGGTTAAGGTGCAGCATTGCTATTCAGCATGTAGCTTTGGCCTGTACAAACAGATAATCTTTGTAGGATGGATTTTTGCTTGCTTTTTTTCTGATAACTGAATGCCCCATGTATACACTTAAGTGCAAACTGCTGTCTGTTTGCATTTAGGTCTCTGTGTACTTCATATATTCTTGGACTACCTTTGCCTTTCAGTCTAGTTTGTGGTTCCTACCTCTTTGTTCACTTAAACATTTTGGCAGCTCCTGAGATTCCTCTGTCACTGAAGTGTTTCAGTTCTGTCTCAAAGCTGGTTTTGTTTTCTAGAGTTGTCTTTGCTTTTTGGTGACATAGATAAGGCTCTATATCTGCTGATAAAGGCTCATTGTCATTATTGTGCCTCTGAACTTCCAATATAGTAAACTGGAGGCAGGGATGCTGCTGAGTTTTCAGTAAGATGAGATTAAGTAGTATTTTGTATTCTGTTAAGATTCTCAAAAGTCTGATATAATCAAGCAGAGGCTTTACAGGTCTGGAAAATGTAACTAGAATTGTATTGTAAGAATTATTTCTTACTTCACAAAACAATAAAATTTTAATTGCAAACTCCTAAATAGCCCTTGTGACACCTAAGTAAAACTAAATGTAAGTGTCTTTACATTGTAAACTAATGTGATTTAAGTTCTTTTGCACACCTGCAAGAATTCTGCTAGTAAGATTGTTTTAAACTGTGGTTGTGGCTTAACCCTGGTAATGGGCTCAGCCCTACATAGCCATTTGCTCACTCCTCCCTGATGGGATGAGGGAGAGAATCACAGGGGTAAAAGCTAGAAAATATGGATTGAGATGAAGGTGGTTTAATAGGTAAAGCTTTGCAAGCAAGGCAAAACAAGGAATTCATTCACTGCTTCCCAACAGCAGGCAGACATCTAGCTATTTCCAAGAAAGTAGGGCTTCACTGCATGTAATGGTTACTTGGGAAGACAAATGCTGTAACCCCAAATGTGCTCACACATCCATCTTCTTTTCCCCTGGGTATTACTGCAGAGCATGACTTAACGTGGTATGGAATATCCCTTTGGTCAGCTGGGGGCACCATGAGCTGCTGTGAGGAAAATTAACTCTGTCCCAGGCCAAACCAGTACAACTGTTGCCTAAAAGCAGTTTTTCAAGTGTGCAGATGTTCAGTTGGTAATGTTGTGTAATGTTTTCCTCACTGAGTGTTTCATCACAGTTTCTGAAAAGAGCTTTAGAATTCTCTTTGGACCATGTGTAGCTTTTTTCTTTTTCTTTCAATTCTTTCTTCACTGTGCCCAAAAGAGCATTGCACTAGATGGCTGAAACATTAAGTCTGTAATGAGATTTGAAGTTAAAATCTGTTTAATATAAAGTAATTTGGTTTGGCCAGCCTAATATCTTTTCATCTAGTAGATATTCCAGAGCAGACGGTTCTGTTTTAAATTGGAGACGTCAGTTGTTGTTCTCGCCAGCAAACAGATGTATTTTCCTCAATATTTTAATATGCTGGCCAAGACTTTGAAAAAAGTGTAAGTGACATTGAGTAATTCAACTTCAGGCAAATGGGTGAGCTTTAGAGATAAACAGGCTTTCACCTTGGAAAAATGAGGCGTTTTAAAAAGCGTGAGCTCTGGAAATTTGGTTTTAAACAGCAGGTCATTATTATTATTATCTGGTTTTGGAGGTTTTTTATTTGAGAAGTCAAACAGGATATATATATCATCATCATCC
>JAOEHY010044472.1:0-12629 GCA_025447955.1 Psilopsiagon aurifrons
TAAAAACATTGGTGTTATCAGTGCTGTTCCCAGGCCACAAGTCAAAAACACAGCACTGCACCAGCTACCGAGAAGGAAAAAAATGACTGCTACTGCCGAACCCATGACACTCATAAACAGTGAGTCTAGGAAATAAAACCAGCAGCTGTTATGCATAGGTTGAGGAATGCCAAACAGTGACAAAAAGCATTTGTATACATCACTTCAGGTTATGAGGATGGAACATTCAAATGAACAGTTCACCAAGCCTGATGTAAATCTACTGTTACAGCTGCCCTCAGCCAGCTGGGATGCATGATCTGATGTCTAACATCTAACTAGTAGATGTCTACAGCCAGCGAGTCGAATCTCTAACACCCAGTGTCCCCACCCAAATCTAACTGGACGTTTTTCTTGGTACAGAATGTCATACCAAAATTATCCTAAAAAAATTATCCTTCTCAGCTAGGATTTATGGAAGAGAAGCACTTTGTAGAACATTTAAAACTGTCCTTTGAAACAGCAAGTATGAGATGTTTGTCTATTTTGTTTACAGATTAATGGATTATAATGATCATACAATTTAACTTTTCAGTATGTATTTCACTCTATGGAACTAATGAGCTTTGTAACATCCATATCCAATAAAAGAAAGCCTCCAAACACACTGAGCGTTAATTATCACATGCGACAGTAAAAGCTGGGGTGGTTTTTTTTCCTTTTTGAAATGATAAGTAGTTTCAGGTAAAAATCTGAATTGCACAACATTTTTTTTAAAAGCATCTTTTCAGAATTTTTTAAGTGTTGTTTAGTCCTATGATAGAAAACTGAGCCCAGAAAATAAACTGTTCTCATACATTTCTTTAAGGTATTTACATTCAGCCTTCATATGCATTACAAATGAAATATATGCTTCATGGAACATGAAAGCATGTTCTCTGAAATTCTTCATAAATGCAAAGCACAATCTGTCTCTGTACTACTGAGGGGTAAGGTGGGCAGAAAAGAAACCAAATATGCATATGCACTCTCATACACAATGTAAAACAAGACTCAGACCCAAGTTTGACAATTTAGTTACAAAAATTCATACAGATTTATATAAATCTGTGCATCCTCACTGAAGTTAACACATCCCTAGAAATTGCATTTATATGAATGAGATCCAGCAGATCTAAAAAATTGCTTCCACAACAGTGTAACGATCCCTGTGGAGTGATCATTATTGCGGGTATGAATATGAAAAAGGAAATAATTAAACTTCAGTCATTAATGCAAATTGTGAGCCTGGTCTAGTGAAAGGTGTCCCTGCCCATGTCAGGGGGTTGGAACTAGATGGTTCAAACTGTTCTGTGACTGATGGTTTTAAACTTTCACTACCAATACTCTTTGTAGAACCAAAGAGTCCTCTAAATTAAATACTGAACAGAGGGTATCCAGTTTTCGTACGAGCAACATCATGAACCTATGCCAGAATCTGCCAACAAACCTGGAGTGTAGCACACCCTTTACAAGCCCCTTTTATTATACAGACCCACATTGTTTGTTTTTTTTTCTTTTCCAAGGTTGTAAGATGTCCTGGGTTCAGCAGTAGCAGTCATTTTTCTCCTCCCTAGTAGCTGGTGCAGTGCTGTGGTTTTGACTTTCAGCCTGGGAACAGCGCTGATAAAACTGAGGTTTTTAGTTGTTACTAAGCAATGTTTCCCTGACCCAGGACTTTTCTGCCTGGACATGCCTGCCAGCCAGGGAGGAAGAGAAGCCAAGAGGAACCAGAGACAGGACACCTGACCCAAACTACCCAAAGGGGTATTCCATACCACAGCATGTCATGCCCACTATATAAACTGGGGGCAGTTATCCGGAAAGGCTAGATCACTGCTCAGGTTGGGCTGGGTATCAGTCAGCTGGCAGTGAGCAGTTATATTCTCTTGCCTCGTTATTTCCCTTATCATTATTATTATTGAAGGTAGCAGTAGTGATTTGTGTTATACCTTAGTTAAATTCATGAGGCTGTTAAAGCAGTGCTACATAAAGATAAGCATCTTTTCAGATTTCATCCTGGCATGTGAATGCAAACGATGACACAAAACTTTGGAAACAAACCTGTATCTGAAATTGTGTGCAAGCGGGCTGGTTTTTTTTACAGAAATGTTTTGTAGAAATGTTAATATTTGCTAAGGATAGAGATTCTAAACTTGAACATTGTATCTGGGAATCATAACCTCACATGCTATCTAGATATTTCAGATATCTTAGTTTCAGGAGGCAGATTCTCCCCGCTCAAACCGAAACTTAGCTCCAGCCTGGCAAAGCAGAAAAACATAAAATATACACATACACATGTATGTGGGTTTACGTAACATACTATATGGCATGCCACTCCTGAAAGGTTTCCAGCTCCTGAATCACAAATTTCCCAGTGTATGTTGCTGCAGAAAAATTAAGCAGCAATTTAAGCAGAATAATTCTCCCACACAATTCATGAAATAAACTGAACAGCTATTAATCTCATTCCTCTCACATATACCAAGCAAATGAGTGATAGTAAATCTGGGCTTGGTTCTTGCCTATACCTCTGAATACTCTGCACAGAACATGCTAGACAGAAATCACACAAGTAACTCTAACTAACATTTTAACTGGTTATCACTGTTATAAAAAGAATTACTGATTGTTTAAACTTTGTCATGATCAATTCAGCTGTGAACCTGTTAATAATACCCAGAATACAATGATTAGCCACAAAATAGTGTTCATTCTGCAATTGTATAAAGGGATTCTGCTATCAAAAAGGCAGTAAATCTAGATGCTAAATAATAGAATCAAGAAGACAAAACCGTTTTAACAGATACAAAACATATTGGAACTTTTCTTTTCCATAAAACAAATTTGAGGATTAGGGAAAATCACAAGCCAAACATAAGCCAATCATCTATTTCATGCTCCAGGGTGCGTAATTCTGAGTACTTCATGAGATAAATCTAGAGTCATCCTCCTCAATTTAGCACATTGACCAGGTGACAGTTTGAGTTCCATAAAAAATTTTTACAGAGATATGGGCCTACTAGAAAAAGTCAATAGCAAAGAAAAAGTATGATTCAAAAAGAAGATTGGTGCTGCTTATACTACAGAAAACATATTGACAGTCTTCCCATACACAGAATACTGCTGCAAAAAAAGCAAATATCCTACTGCAAAGATCAAATGAAGTAACAGCATCCTCTAAGGAGTAAAGCCAAGGGAGTGAAGAAATGCCGATTAACCAACTCAATCTGATCTTGATCAACTTGTCTCTCCAGGTGCCAAGGAGCAGCAAGAGTGGGCTGCTCCACCAGGGAAGGTAAGCAGGGAGCTCAGGGTGGCTGTGAGGCAGGCAGGGGCAGTGTCCTTACCCACAGTCCCACAGTCCAACAGTACGCAAGCAAGAAAAGCAGAGCAAAATACTAACCAAAGTACAATACTAAGCCTGACAAAATAAAGAAGAATGTACATAAACAGACACAGACAGTGCATGGAGATCTATATTTTCCTTAAACTTGATCAAATTAGAGATGTTCTTTTTCCTGCCATTCAGCTGATCCACAATGAAAAAGCTTTGTGTCATACTTCTCTGCACTAACATTATAATCAAATTGTTGGCAGACTAAGACTCAAGATACTCAAGATACGAAGAGCAAGACCTGACAACCTGTAACACAAACTAGGAATAACCAGAAATTAAGTCATTAGTGCATGGGGAACTTGTTATACTGCTTTTTGTAGGCAGAAAAAGCTTGTTATACTGCTAGGATGTGGGTGTTCTCTCTTTTTCAAGGATGCTTTAAACCAGAATTAAAGCACCTGAAACATCTTTTCAAAAGATTTGTTGTTTGGTTTTTGTTGGGTTTTTTTAACTCTAATCTCACCCCAATCTTTAGTTTACTTTCTAGCTTCTCCTGATGAATTAATAGGAAGAATAATCTCCCCTAGCAAAAAAGAAGGTGTTTTGTATGGCTCAAAGACTACCCATGTCTGTGGCCTGGAATATTTTTCACTAATCTGCTTTGCCTCATTTCTTAAAAGAACCAAGTAATGATGAGTACTCTGCAGTCCATGAAGAAGAGGAGCAAAACAAGCAGCAAAGTTCCTTC
The DNA here is from genome assembly GCA_025447955.1 of Psilopsiagon aurifrons. NCBI lineage: Eukaryota > Metazoa > Chordata > Aves > Psittaciformes > Psittacidae > Psilopsiagon > Psilopsiagon aurifrons. Next base: position 4,110 of record JAOEHY010044472.1, read on the forward strand.
CTCTACAGAGTTACACTTTGTGTAACTAAGGCAATTTGCAAACTGAGGGACTATCTTCCATCTTAGTTCTCATAGCACATTTGAGAGTAATCGCATCACACCCTCTCAAATCTGAGGAATTGGGCAAGGAGTAGTAAGAAGGAGGAAGAGAAAGAGCTGTCATCATTTATTTTTTCAGCCCGATCTGCAGTGGTATTTATTACACTTAGAGCCTAAATATTCTAAGGAAAATGAGGGCTTAGATGGGAAGGCGAGGAAGAGATAGGTACTCTCTTCATTTGTACACTACTGGAGAGAGAGTGAGAGAGAGTGCAGGTAATGAGGACAAAGATAATAAGAAGACTGCATCTTTTAATCACATCTGGAATATAAAAACATAGAATTTAATTTACTGAGCCTATATCCAAACAGAATAGCAATTCATTACAACAGAAGTAGATCTGTAGAGTAAAATTGCTTTTGTCAAGGACACAACACTCCTACAACATGGGTGTTTTGGGTAAGCTTTATTTTGTATTTGCTGTAACATGGTTCCATGGACAGAACCTTCACTAGTTGCTGCAGTTAATCAGGCACGTCTTTGAAACACCTTTCAGTTACATCTGAAAGAAATTCAGCTTGGATGCTTGTGTATCAGCATTTTAGTTCACACTAGAAGTAGATTTTTGAAGCAAATCTCCCCCAGTCATTCCCATTTTTCATGCTGTGGTCTGGTTTGTAGTGTGGTCTCAGCACATGAGCTGGAGGTATGCTCCAAGGGGAAACCTGGAGAGCCACTAACAGGCATTCAGTCTACAGGATCAGGCTACAGTAAATCTGAACTAAAACCACAGAGATCCATATAATGTGAATTGTTCAGTCCCTCTCTCCTACCACACAAATCTACTCATATTAAGCTTTGCTCCTTACCAGCATAGAATATACCTCTGGTGCTCTCCAAACCACAGCACAGACTATATGGCAATAAATAAGGATGATAATGAGCTTCACCTGAAAACCATAACCCTAATCCAAAGAAAAATATTAATACACATGTCCTAGGAGGAAAGACTCTTTGGAATGGAGTATTTTCAATCACCATTTTATGCAAGTCCTTTATTCAGTTCGCTGGTGGTAAATTCCCCTGAACAAAAGGGTCAGCAACTCTCAAACACGTCTGACCACGTCAGGTTAGCATCAATAACCAACAGGACAGCTACAGTAGACTAGTCTCAGCAGTAGCATCTATACAAGCAAATAAAGCAGTTGAGGGCCTGGAGGTCAGCCAGCAGAACTCTTATTAATGAATCTAAGTGCTTCTGCTCTCCTTGAAGACATGAACCACAACTTTGATGCTCACAGGGATGGTCCCAAGTGACAGTCTCGATATTGTCCAGAATACTGCTTTTTTGCCTAGGAATAAGTAATGCTAAGGAAAACGCTAACAGTTTAACAATATGATCAAATGCATTTTCGTGCTTGGAGCAAAACCACAGCCTTCTTAGTGTCAGTGGTAGCCAGTATGTCCCACCTGCACAAGGGAAAGTATACCAAAGATCATCTTTAGAAGGGTAGTCTGAATGGACTATTACTCTGCTTCTATAGCAGTTACTCGACTGCATCCTAAGAAACTCCCAGTCCCTGAGGTGTGGCTGTACCTCTAAATCATAGGTTACCCTGTACCACCAGTGGAGAGGTTGAAAGAATTATTAAGACAAAAAAAAAAAAAAAAAAAAAAAATTAAGACAAGTTGTTATATTCCAGTTAACTGAAACAGTCATAAAAGTATTTGCAGAGCTCATTAGTGAAAGCACCTTGATTTCACATAGGAACATGAAATCAATTCCATGGGATATTTGATCTGTAAATAGCAAAGACTGCAATTTACAATTAATGTATCTAAATCTTTATTCCTCACAATAATGTTCACCACAATAATTTTCCATTATGTTTAAGAAAGAAAATACTTTTTAGTATTTCTTGCAGAAATACAGAGAGTACACAGACTACTGTTTGGATTGTTCTTTTAAGTCACATCCAATTAAATATAAGATAGAGAATTAACTCTCAGTGAGCAGAAGCTCTCTTAATGAAATATCAGCACCACAAATAAAAGCAGAGACTACAGACAGACAAGTCAGTTGCAGAGAAACACTGTTCTAAATAATGTTCACTCACACTTTCATTCTGGAGAATGTTTTGATTACTTAAATGGAAAAGATCCCTTCTCCCTAGGATTTTTTCAGTTTATATTGATAGTATTCTCTTGTCTGGCCTCAGTTTGCAAAGTTTCACTAAAGTACTTGAAAAATAATCATGCTCTACAAGGCAATCTACTTTTTACCACTTACAAATTCCATCCAAAACAGTATTATACGTCTAAATTATGTTCATCTAACACTTCACTACCATTAAACCATGGCAATAAGTTGGTGGGTTTGTTTTAGGTTTATTTATCTTACTTCTGCTAGATATGCGGGGTTAATTCATAACTTCTGTAAGGCAGCACAGTCTGGAGCTAAGTTTCAGAATATAAAAAAGATTTTATAGCTCTCCCAGAGCAGACAACCCTAACATTAATTGCTTAAAAAATACACATGAAGCACACTTGGCATTTTTTTTGTGGTACTTGATAATGAACCACATATTGGATTAATAGAAGGAAATTTTTATAAATTTTAAAGATTAGGTCTTCATTTTGTGTTACAAATTGATGAAGCAGGACTTTTTTTCGTGGAACAGAATTAGATTGACCCTGGTCAGATTAAAATGACACTACAATCAGAGAATTACAGAGTCAACTCAAGCAGGTTTGCTACATTCAATTATATTTAGCTATGAAAACTACAGCAAATAGACATTAGTTAACCTTTCTGACATTCATAAAAGCCTGTCAAACTGTTGAAAGCTGAAAAGAAGAAACAGAGCTAGCAGAGATTTAAGTATGGGCTTTCCCTACTTATATACAGCCACAAGTAACCAATTAAAATAACCCCAGTCCTCCCGGAAGTCTAGGTAACACTTGTCTGCCTACTCACTTTCACATCCATTTCCCTTAATAACTACCCTGTAATGTTACTGTTTAGGAAAAATAATCCCCTCTCTTTGTTTTTGTTTACTTCTTCTCAACTGGTCTGATAAACTGTCAAATGGAGCATCTAAAAGACTACATGTTCAGGTAATGAGAAAGCCTGAGGTTTTTCCTTAGGGTTTTTTTTGTTGTTTTGTAGTGGTTTTTTAGGAATAAAGCAAAGATTATAAAGGAGAAGCATAAAGCAGCAAAGCACAGAGGTAGCACAACACAACAGCACATAAGGACAATTAGTCACACAATAAACTAAAAAACTGAGAGTGACAAAAAGCATATAGTCAGATTGTTAATTGTGGTTGGTTTGGCCAGTAAAAGATTACCCATTCTTTTCCCTTTTCCTGACATGTGAAAGAAATATTCTTGAGGGTATTAATCACAGATGGTTCCAACTGCTACAGGATTGCTCTTGGTAGGGATTACACATCTAGTTTTTGTTTTCTTACTCTAAACGTTCACTTAAAGGTAGTAAAAGTCAGGAGAAGTAAACATTTTTCCAAGCTACATTTTATATTGTTGACTGTCATAAACAACAGAAAGCTTTTTGGGGTTGTGCATGCAAATCAGATCTGAGCAATTTAAGTTCATTAATTCTCACCAGTAGGTTGCTATAGTAGCACTTTGATAATTCAGACTTCAGACTTGCTTCACAGACCACCTATCTTTAGAAGCACAAGATAGATATGCTTAAAGAAGCCCACTTTCTTGTTGGATTCAGCATGTTTTCTGAAAAGATCGTGCTACTTTTGAAAGTCTCTCAAGATTAACATATTCTTCTACATCTCCAACCAGGATTGCCTAAATTGAGTCGTCGCAATTCCACGCTTTCGTTAATGTCAAAAAAATGAAGAATTTAAAACATTTAAAACTAATTTCAATGAAGACCTTTTTTTTTTTTTTTTTATAAATGGCAGGTACATTGGGTAGATTTAAGCCCTATCTTCTGAAACTTTACAAGCAAAAAGGGTGATTCAGGTTGAACGTCACTTGACCGGGAACAAACAGGTATAACTTTAAGCAGTGAATAAACTGAAACTGGTCCTTATCCAATTTCTGCCATCACTTGGTAATTTTGGCCATGGTAGATTTCTGTAATTTTCTAATGTAAAATGAATGTGAAGTTTGTCTTAAGTATACCAAAGAAATCAGAGGTTTGTGTGGAGTTAATTACAGTGGTTGAAAGGTATCTATTACCTATACGATATCTGAAGACAGATCTCCACTGAGTGTTTGATAACATTGGAGAATATGTGACTTGCTTAGACAATAAGAATACAAATTTCTTGCCTTATGAGTGGTAACTATATGTACTAGCCATAACCTATTCTGTGATTATCACTCAGAAGTATCATATAACTAACCCATGTATAATATAGGTCTTTTCAAAAAACAGTGTCTTTCTTCCCCCTTCTAGTTTTCACAGATTACGAGTATAAGCACATAGAGGTATGCACACTTGTTCCAGTAGAATCAAAGATTCCCTTAATGATCACAAAATCCTGAATAACAAACTTGGGGGTTTCAGTACAGGAAAGTTACTCTTCAAAGAACACTACAAAGTCTAATCCTTTTATTAATGTCATTTTTTCTCTTACTATTTAAAAAAGAAAGACTATTCTGTTTAGCTTATCCAGCATATGCACCATATGACACCCCAGATGCTTTAGTAATTAATTCATCTTTTCAATTAAATGTACAATGAATAGTTGCATAAACCAGTGTGTTGATGCAACTGATAACTACACTGACAATTCAAAACTGGAAAGGGAAAAGATTTTATAAAAACTATAGCTACATCACAAAACAAGACTGTCAGACTGAACTGGCAACATATGCTTACTTAATGCTTCAACTGTATTTTGGAAATAAGCACACAGCACACATTACTGCATATCCTTAGACTGTCGTTCCATCAGGGCTCATGAGAGGTTTCAGAAGAACATCTGAATGCTACATTTACAAAAACTGATGCATAAGACAGTGGGATATGTTGAAAAAATAAGAGAGGAAAAGGCATCTCATATAAAATTAGACTGCAATCCTTGCTTGCAGACAGTAGAATATTTTACCAGAATAGAAGAAACTTGCATTTGATTAACACAATGCCACTTATGATTAATTCCTTAAGTCTTTCTAAAATCATGACTTAATACTGTTAAGACAGGATTTGTATGGAAAGATGTGCCCATGAATCCCTTTCAGCATCTATGTCTTAGCTGCAGCCAGTGAAACAAATGAAAACTCCGTCTCTTTACCTGTTCACTGAAGAGGTTTGCTTGAGAGGACAAAGGCAACATATGCTTGTGACAAACAGTTTTCAAATATGCATGCATCCTTAAAAAAAGATATCATTGAGATACAGAAGAAAACTTTCCCTATATAATGTTTGAGGCAGTTTCATCATGTCGTCAGAAAATGTTGAAGTACAGAAAGACAACTTACTCAATCCAAGTCTACAAAAAAAGCTCAAAACTTTAACTAAAACCTTTTCCTTTCAGCGTCTCCACTGGTAAAGTAGGAACAATGCACTCACTTCACAATGTACTCTCAAACTCAGTATACTACTATTTACAGTTTATCAAGTGTTAGATGTTAAAAACTTTTAGTAGTATGAACCACAGTAATTGCACTGTGGAAGCTTTGTCCACCAGCATGCATAGTGCATGTTTTTCCACTGGCTATGTGAAACAGCCCATCACAAAACATACGCTGAGCTATACTGGACCCCATTTGAACTCTTTGTTTTTGTTGATGGGCCTCTGGGAAGCTTGGCATAAAAGGGAATTCATATCAAAAGGTGCAACCACCAAACTGCCATTTTGTGGCAAGGAAGAATCACCAACAGCTGATTATAAAGATTTGTCACTGAAAGGCTATGATTCTTTCTCTGCCTGGATAAGACTGCTGCTGTGGTCCTCAACACATCAGTCAAGGCTTCTCTGCTACACATCACCCTAAGGGCAGAAGTCGGTACGACTTTAGATCAAAGAAGTGCTGTGGAATTTGGCTGCTCAGAGTCAGGGAAATATATTTACAGTGTGGATGATAACCGCCTCTGAAAAAGGCTGCTCTGGATGCACTTTGTACAGCAGATCACATTACACAGAACTTCAAGGGGGAAGTTTCCCCTCAGTTTTTATTCACCCAGTGAATTAGGAGTCTCATATAAACTGTGCAAAAATAAAAATCCCAAAACAATAGGCATAAAACAGTCATGCAAGTTTGATGTTGTGGAGGGAAGCATTACAAGGCTAATGGTTTTGTAGTGTCATACAGCAGACCGTGCGCTGTGACTGTTAAAATACTGTACAAAACAACTGAGCTTTTGCATTGATTTTCTTGCTCAGAACTTCTCTAAATACTACAAATGCGTTTTATTTCTACGACAATCTGAACTTCACAAGGAGATGATAAATGAGATAATATTGATTAAATTGTGCTAAAGGGTTCCAGCTCTTCAAGGTTATATCCTTCAGAGAGTTTGCAAATTTCATTACAGAAACCTGCCTGCTGATGTACATAAATAGTGGCAGAAGAGTTCCAGCAAGACAGCTCTCACTGGAGTCACACTGTTCTTCAGACAGAAAGTTCAGACAAGCAGGTACAGAGGAGTTCAAACTGGTAAATGAGCCTGGCTGTTTTCAAGAAAAATGACCAAAAAAATGTAGATCATATCTGTATTATGTGAATGTTACTGACAAAGGGTGTCTAGAGTGAAGCACATCTTGGGCCTCTGTTGGCTTTAACTGTCAGCTTTGTCAGTAATATGGAGGGCAGACCCACTGAATTGTTCTAAGTACTTTCTTCATTAGTGACTGTAGTGATAGGACAAGGGGTAACAGGTTCAGACTTATCAGGGGAAGTTTATATTGGATATAAGGAGGAAGTTCTTTACTGTAAGGGTGGCGAGGCACTGGAATGGCTGCTCAAGGAAATCGTGAATGCTCCATCCCTGGAGGTGCTCAAGGCTGGGTTGGACAAAGCCTTGGGTGACACGGTTTAGTGTGAGGTGTTCTTGCCCATGCTAGGCAGGTTGGAACTTGATGATTTTCAGGCCCTTTCCAACCCTAACTATTCTATGATTCTATGGTTCTAGGATTCTGTGATTCTACTTTACTTTAACATGCAGTTTTTATAGTAAATTAATCTTAACCTCAGATGAAAGTCAGCGATAACCCTCCCCTGCTTTTGGGGGTATGGGGAAAGGAATTACATGAAACATCACACAAAAAAGCAACTGCAATGATCTCATAAATTCCCCTGAAGTTATGCATTCATTCTTAACTAATGGAGGAAAAGCAGAGCCACTTTCACTAGCCATCTGCTTTTTAAAAACTTAGGATTTTTCTCTAAGACACTGGGGGCAGAGGAGTGTAAAGGAAAGAGAGTAACAATGGAAAGGACCACAGATGCTCCTGTTCTGCCTGGCAGAAGGCTATACAGTGTTGCCAGTGCACACTACCAGCCATGAAGGTTAACAGCATAAGCAACAACAGAGATGCAGTACATGTGTTCCTTTCCCTTTACTTGGCACTCATCAGGCTGTATCCAGTTATGGTCCCTATAATACAAGAAATGCATTGCCAAATGGGAGCAAGTCTAATCAATGCCCACCAAAATGGTCAGGGGGGAGGAGCATTTCTCCTGTGAGAAAAGGCTAAGGTGGACTTGCTTCAACCTAAAGAACCCAAAGTGGCTTTGGATGGAGCTAACAGCAGCCCCTTGCTTCATCGTAAGAACAACCCAGCAAGGGAACAGGCTGTCCAGGGAGGTTGCATAGTCCCCATCGTTGGAGGTTTTAAAGATCTAATGGGAAAAAAACCGCTAGCAAATACTAAATTCAACATGGTCATTGCTTTCAGTGAAGGCTAGGCTCACAGACCTCCCAAGGTCCCTTTCAATCTGAGTGAGTCTGATTTGTATTTGCTGTCTCTATCATTGTGATGCCGCTGACAAGCAGTATTAGGTATTAGTGTTGTAGGAATATGGTCATGCCCTGTTCCTTCTGCTGAGCTCTGCTAGCATTTCTACTCTCAGCAGTCTATGCATTCCCAAGTGAAAGTGATTCTACTAATATTCACCTCATAAAATGTTTAAAACATCAGGAAAAAAATGCTTACAATAAGAACCACAGATCTAAGGTGTAAAAAGAGTACCAATGTGCTGTTCTTTTTCTGAGATCAGACACTGGTTTTCAGAGCAGCAGGTTGGTACAAGTCTTATTTCCATTAAGATGTTAAAGCCATAAGCTTGAATATTGTCAGTTTAATAATTGTTTCATGGAGATATATACAGGTAGCACAGGATTCAGATTAGGTTTGTGACAGTAGGGAAGCCACTTGAATACTCTGCTATTTATTAAGTGCTTGGTAAGTTTCTTTAATAGAATTAATTTCACAGATTTTTATTTTTTTTTGGGGGGGGGGGGGGATATATCTTACCCAGTTAGTTGC
>JAOEHY010044474.1:9243-52559 GCA_025447955.1 Psilopsiagon aurifrons
TACATCTTTAACCACTTAATTCTCCTTAAAAAAACGAAATCAGAAGCAGATTTTTCCTCAAAGTGAGTCTATTTTCAGGCTTTCACATGTTAGATCGTGTGTTAGCTGAAAGCTTTCTGATCTCAGAGGTTCCTTTTGTTTCCCAGCTGGCCTTCGAGTGCTGTGGAGCAGAGCCACAAAAACGTATCAAACGCAAAGAGGGGTTTGAAGTGCTGAGCGCAACCACCAGTAAAACTAAATGTACACAAAACCTGGGAAAATCCAGGGAGATTTCCTAAACTGAATTGCGCAAATCAAACACCCTAGGGCTAAGGAAGCTTCTGTCCTACTGATGAGTAACAAATCCACAAGTATCATGGCAAAGATACTGTATTAGCTGCTGCTAATGAGAGCAAATATGAGTATAATCACTGGGATATACTGCTGCTGTTTAAAACAAACAAAACCCCAGAGTGAAACAGAATCTCTCCTCTCCCTTCCTGAAGGTTCCCTTTGGAACCTGTCTGGACTGGCTGCCAAATCCCTGCCTGCAGCAGCTCCCCATGGCAGGCAGAGAGCCTGATCCTGGCCTCTGTCCTCCATCCCCATCTGAGGTGGGAGCCCAGGCACCTGGCCTGTATTCTCACATTCCCCCTCTGCAGCCACCTGAGATGCTGGTGACTGCTGTTTCCCTGCTATCTGGTGTCTGGATGATTCAGCACATCCACTTTTTTTATCCTCCTGTATGCTAGCTCTGCTGTCCTCTGAGGGATATTCTCAATTTCTGCCTCTGAAAGGCTCTTTTTTACCCATATATATTATTACTGTTATCCACTGTATTACCTGAGAAAGTCCCACATTCTGAGCGCTTTCTTTTATACACTGAGGAAATAGCCACTTCCCAACATTTTACTTGCTGTCCCCACAAACTGTCCCCTGGAGTTTGCTCTCCAGGATGATGCCGGTTGACCTTTCTGCCCAGAGCACCCCTGTGGATGCTTGCATGGTCCCTACAAGGACATTGTGACCTTTTATTTTTCTCCTCCACAATTTGCCCATGATAGGGCAAAAAGTTTCAGGAATATTTTTGGTTCCTTCTACATCTGTCACAATGACTCATCTAGTCCCTGTGCCTACAGACAGAGCATTTTTCATCCCATAAGTAGGACATGCCTGACAACCCTTCTTCTGACAACAGACCACTGTGCTCAGCAGCAGTGTGTCATCTGCTGCTTTGGGCAGCCGTCCTGAAGAAGTGCTCTTGTACGCACCGAGACGAGACCAGTGCTGTGCAGCTGCTGGGCTGTATCCTACACCAAGGGTCTCTGTTGCGCCTGCTGAGCCTTTCTGCACATCCACATTTTGGGTTGGTCATGAGTTTGCTGGGCTTGCCAGAGAGATGCAGCTGGTCAGGTGTGGGCCATGGTGGGTATTCAGGGAGATGGAATTAGTATGGACAGAAAATGAGGTGTGCGGGCCAAGTAATGTGCCAAATGCTCAGGAGGCCTGAGGCAGATGCTGAGCGAGAACCTCACCCCTGAGCACCACACTAATGGCTTAAACCACGGGGCAAGTGAAAATCAGACATGACCTCACCTGGAAGTGTGCATGGGACAAAGAACTAATTTCTGTCCATCCTTCTGAATCCATTAACTCTTGCATGGTTGTGGTCCCATGCCTGTGCTCTGTGTTACCTCCTGAACACTCTACAGCTGCCTGGTTACATGATGGGACACCTATGGACATGCCTATTTATGCACTATTAGGCCTCTGCAAGGCCAAAGCACCCTCTCACTGTAAAATTATTACACAACTTTGGTAGACTGAAAAATGCATGTTCACAGAGACCTAACTACAAGAGGAAATAATTTGAATGCATGGTGTGTGCTAAATGACACAACCCCCCATTTTATAATTTCCCAGATCTACCGCACCTAATTTTCAAGTTTGTTGTATTTTTTCTTTACTACGTGACAACTTAACTGAGAACAAAATGTACCTCAGGCTGCCTACCCTTATTAAAAATCAGTAGATTTTTCACCCACACTTTTCTCCCTTTGCTTATCTGCAGAGCAGATACAGACCTATTTGCTTAAATCAAGGCTTGTGATTCACAGGCACATCAAAAGAGCAGCCCCTATCATATCGTTTTCATTACTGCACCTTGTCTGCATGATCTTCACTGCATCCATGCTGCAAAAGGAGGTCCCTTTATCACTTCCCTTCCTTTCCTTCTGTTCTTAGTGGAATCTGAGTTAGCAATCAGAATAATAATGATTTACCTCCAAGGGAATGTGAACGCAAGCCAAGTTCCTTTGGTAGGCAGAGAAATCAGTTTGGTATTGTTTACTCATCCCCTGTGGATTCACCAGATGGCATCAGACAGCATTATTTGGAGTCCATGCTCAAAAGAGAAGCAAAGCTTGGGCTGCAGGAGTTGACAACGTGAACTTACAGGAATGGTTCTATCTTTTTTTGAGGATATGGCACGTCTTTCATCTTTGCTGCAAAACATGCAAGAAACCTAAACATATTGTAGCACACCTGGACCCCTAACATATTGAGAAATAAATTTTAAACACTGTAATTTATGAACGATTTTGGCTACCCTTCTAACAGCTTCCCTTAGGGAGGATGCTCTTCCCTGGATTGGAGTGAAGGTCCTGAGCAGGTCAGCAGAGAGGAGGCAATGGGAGATGAGGCGTTGCAGCTGTTCCCTTCCAGGCTAGCTCTGCTTGAATTCAGTAAATAGAGGATTTAGATTTCTGTTCTTTAAATATCCCAAGCATAAATTATTCACTCAAAATACATTTGTCAAAGAACAGAAGCACAAGGAAAACAGAAATGGAAAGCCTTCGCAGAGTCTGAACCAGCTACAGCTTTACTGACCATAGCACAAAGCACTCAGTATAGCCTGATGGCCCTGCCCCGAGGGGTGGCGGAGATGATCTATTCATTCTTTTCCATCTTGTTGCTGCGATTCTATGATTTGAATTGTTTTTGAGCCAGATCCTGAACTGACATAAGATTTCCTGCAGTGAATACTGCTGCACTGATTTACAGCTGCTGAGCGTCTGGCCTTCGAGGACTGTTTTAACCTCTAGAATATTGATTTCTCTTTCTATTCTCCCTAATGCTGGAAGCAAGCCCATTGGTCAGGTCCCTGGGTATGTGACGTGCAAAAGTGCAGCGGCGCCGTGATTTGTAACAATGAGTGACCAAAGAGGTGAAGAGTTCAGCAGCCTTCACTGCAGTGCTGCATAATCACTGTAAAAGGGGGCATGGCCTTCTGGAAGGAGGCTCAGCCTCGGGAAATCACTCAACAGCAGTGTTTACTGCATGGGACGCGCTCTGCTGTGGACGGGGGACGAGTACTGGAGGGAGGGGGCATGCAAAGGGGCCCCAGAGGAGAGGGTAAGGGGGCCCGAGGAAGGCTCAGAGCCTCAGTGGAGATGACATGCAGGTATCTGTGCTTGGTGCCCACTTGGGGCAATCCTCCCTCACAGGTCGCATTGCCCTTGACCCTCCCTGAAATCATCGCTCATCACATCCAGTCCTTCCTGCTGCTCTCCCTGCAGCCATCCCCCTTTCAGCGCAGGGCTTCAGCTCAGCTGCCAAGACCCCCGGGTGGGAAATGGCCGCAGGAAACAGAAACATGAGCTGAAAAGATGGCTGTTGGAGGAGGGCGGTCTGTGAAGATGAGAGCGGCGTGAGGACAGGGAACACAGCAGTAGTTTGCAAGGCGCCAGAATGCACCCGGGAGGTGAATTTTGTTCCTTGACGGACGGACACTGTTGTCCTGGTTCTTGCGCGGGCAGTGCTGCGCTGGTTCGTCACTACTGAGAGACCCACAGCCCTGCCACTCTCAGGGCAGGAGGAGGCTGCCCGAGCTGCTGGTGTGCCCCTGTGCGAGCGGCCGCGGAAGGTGTTGAAAACTTGTGTAGGCAGAGATCATGCACAGGTTTATCCTGTGACAGAGCCCCTGAGATCAAAGGGGCTGTTCCAGGAGCCGCCGTCGATCCCCACTCTTTCCGGTGACTTCAAAGCCGTCTGGCCCAGCTGAGGGGGTGTCTGTCAGGGTAAAATATGTCTCAATTTTAGCCGGGCCTGATACAGATCTACCTTTTCTGAAGCTGCTAATTACAGTGATAAGAGTATCCACCGTTGTCACACACCCCTCATTCGGTCACGAATGGTTGGTTTTCTAAAGGGAACATACTCTTGCCTCTGGAGCATCCCAGAGGAGACAGACTTGCAGAAGGACAGCAGCCCTGCCTTGTGCTGTCTCTTCTATAGTTATATGTGTTGATAACAGTGATTAATAACACAGGCTGCTAGCAAGAAGTGGGATTCAGACCTGGGAGCCTGCCTGCCAGCTGCACCAGTTCTGTGTCCTCATTTCATAATTGACAAAGTTAAAAAGCAAGCTTTTACTCGCTTTCAGTGCTGAATTATCACTCATTAAAGGCTTATAATGCAGGGGAAAAAACCTAAAATCTCTTACATTCCAGTCTGTTTTCAACTTATTTATTAGGCATGCAGTGACATACATATTTATATATGAACACAGTACGCATTTGGGTATTTAGCTGCCAGGGAAAGGGTGTGATTTTGTTCACATGCAATGTTTGTCCCACATGTCAACATCCAGATTTAAGTAATGGACCGTCATGATGACTTTAAAGACATACACAGTGCCTGTAGCTGGGTTAAACATCACAGAAAACCTGCTCTTTGCCCTACCGGGAGAGCTTGCAAGGGCAAGGATAGAAAACCTTCACACAGCTTCTCCGCTGTAGATTTTCTATCTCGCTCCATTGTGGCGGTCCTGCAGGGGTGGGGGTAGCTCTGCTGATGCAGATGCAGGGGTGGTCATTGACACTGGCTGGATCTGATCCCCATGGTGGCATGTAGTGCATGCTCTTGCAGGATACAAAGTGGTGAGGCTGATGGGCAGCGCTGCAGCAGCGGTGGGTTGGGGTTTGATGGCTGGGGCTTGCTGTGGGGCATGGGCAGCCCACCACCAGTGCGGGATGCAGGCACCATGCGTCAGGCTGTCTTCCTTCATGTATAGCTCATCAGGTCCTGGTGCTTTCACCAGGATTTCCTCCCCTCTCACTGGAGCCGCAGGTGTCTGCACATGCTTAACCACAGCTTTACAGCTTTGGAGTGCACAGCCTTTCATCTGCAGGGCAGAGCAATGCCCTGCTTGGTCAGGCCCACTAGTGTTCTTGACATTTCAGTATGTGAATACTAAGACATGTGAGCAGTGGGCATTAGCCACTGCATGGGGGTGAGCTTTAACTGGGCGGTGCAGCTGCAGCTCTGAACCATAAATGCAGGGCTGCTTCAGTGCTCACCACTTGGAGCTCTTCCCAGAGCAATGGATTCCAGTTAGCAAAGGGCTCTCTGGTTTAGGAATAACCTGGAGGGATGCCTTGAAATGTCAGATGCAGACACTTCCTTTCAGTGCTTCAAAATAACCATTTCTCACAGAAGCCAATAGCTTGCAATGCAAAGCATCTGGGAATCTGAAATACCTCCTCTCACCTCTTCCCCTATTCTAATGTGCCCCTGAGCAGAAGAAAGTCCGGAGAGGCGAGTAGCAACCAGTCATTGTGCCAGTTGTATGATTCCCAGAAAATTCCCACTTCTTTTATGGCAGCCTTCCAAGCTTTCAGTACCATGAGAGTAATGCAGACTGATCCTCTTTCCTGTCTGTTTTGAAGTTTGGGGCTCTTTTGGAATTGATTTTGGTTTTGTTTTGGTGATATATTAATCTGCAGCAAATCTCACTTTAATTTACCAAGATCCCTGATATGAATAAAAAAGTATCCCAGCCACTTTTTCCCACCCTTCTGTAACAGTTGGTACCTATAGTGAAGTTGGCATCCAATATGGCTTGAATTGGTGTATTATTTACCCTCACTAACTTGTAGATTGTCAGACAAGTAGAGAGAAAAGTATTGGCCAGGTAACTATTTGTTCAGTTATGTTCCCACCACTGAACAAATGCATTTGAATTGTGAAAGTTACACAGTACAAAAAGGTATATGTTTAATATTTTTATTGCTATCCATTAAATGGTCTTCCCACAAAAGCTAAGCACTTAGCGGTATACCTGCTTGTTTCCTGTCTTGGTCTCCTCTCAGGAAAGCAGTTATCCATGTGAGCTCAGAATACACTTAGCATATTGTAAGCATACTAGTTTCTATTACAGGTACATTATTATACCACCACTTCCATGCAGTCTGCAGTAATGAAGTCAGCAAATGCATTGGGAAAGACAGCTTGACATGGGTACTATGTTGTAGGAACATTTTATTCTATAAGCATCTCCACATGTTTTAAATGCTTTAGACTAGCGGGCAGGTGCAAGCACTGCCAGAAGTTGATTGCACCCAGTGTTGTATGATTACAGGAACCCTCTTCTATAGCCTTTCCTATAATAAAACATTACATTGTATTCTTATGCCTAAAGAGCAAATAGTTTTGTAACAGCTGTGACAACCTTTGATTATGCTTTCCAAAAGCATAACTGGTTTGTTTGTACACCCAGGATTGTGGAAAATCTTACTAACATAGTCAATAATCTGACTGTCAGCAAAAAGTTAATATCCAAGCCTGAAATCAGGGGGAGGAAACGTACTCGTCAGGTCAGGCTGGTGGTTTCAGAGCACCTTAATTCTTTCAAGTCCAATCCTAAAAAAGGCTGAGGATTTTCAGCTTGTATTACAGTCAGTGAGAAGCCAGTGCTCAGGGCTGTGCAAGAGCGGGCCTGAGAAGAGAATAATTTCCAGCAAGGGATGCCAAATCCATTGCTGAGATGGCTGATCTGGAATTGAACCTGCTTGCGCCACAGGTTGGTTTGGCTCCAAGACAGTAAAGCAAGACGGCTTGTCAAGACAAAAGTATACCAACATGCCATGTGAGAGAGGCCAAAGTACAAGTTAAAACACATCTTTCTGGCTGCCAGGAGCACCCCATAATTATTTGAGAGTGCTGCTGTATGAAGTCTCATTAAACAGGTCTCTTTCATTTTACCTATTAAATACGGCGAGTCTCATGCCTGCGCTGCTCACTGCTTTGTAAAATGTAAGACCAGTTTGTGAAACCTGATTTCTGCTCTCCTTCTTGCCTTCAGACCATGTCCTTTTCATGTTCTTAAGCAAACATACATAGCTGATCCTGTATTACTTGCAATTACTGAATGCTCTGCTTTTGTGAAATTAGCTTCTCTGACTGCGGTTCTGCACTCAGCTGGCATCCCGGCTGTTTTAAGGGATGTGTCAGCAGACAGAGATACCTGGCATTCTGAGGCATCCCTGCTCGCTGCACAGGAGCAGTTGCATACACCTGAAGAACAGTCTTGATCTTCAGAGTCAAGAGCAGCCTGCAGTTCCTCCCCAAATCGTGTCCAAGTCAGCCACAGAGCTGTGGTTTCTCTACAGGAAGTGGTATTCACCGCCTCTTTGCTCCAGTTCTGGCTCTTGCCATCAGTTGACTCAGTGAATCAAGATAAAAAAGTGATTCTTCTGTACCAAAAGTCCTTTGACATCAATATTTAAACAAGAACAAGAATAAGAGTGAGCGAGGGAAAATTCAAGAGGGGTATAAGAGTAGCCTACCGGTAAGGGAACCAGGCAGGTCCATATCCGGGTGTTGCACTTAACATCTCCTATATCATACATGGAAACATCCTCTGGAGCAAGGTGCACAGGTTAGGTTTTTAGTGTCCCAGGTTTCATTCCTACTTTTAGCTCTTGCACTACTTTCTGTACTGCAAGTAATTTCAGTGTTAAACCAAGAAACACTAGGTTGAACTGGTTTTCAGAAGAGGGTTCAGGATGGTGGATGCTGGCAGCCCCAATCCCAGTTTAGCCCCTGTAGTGGGATGATATCACACATGCCTTCGGTGCTCAATGTTTGCTTTTTGTGGCTCTGTGATGGGGGTGCTTTGCATTCCCAGTCTGAGGCACCAAGGATTTCCAGCACACTGTATCAGCAGCTGCATAACATAGCATAAACCTATTGATCCTATTCCAGGGATCAAGTATTTAAACATCACTGCAGCACTTCAGTTCCATTCCTGTCTCTGCTGAACCTAGCCCACAGCCCCAATTTGCAAATTTATGCTTTCCAGAGAATGATTTAATTTTTTATGTAGATTATTAAATAAAATATTAAATGATTCATACAGTTTCAGCCATTTGGTAAACAAACCGGAATTGACCTTCACTAGGGAAAACTCTCACTTTTCCATAGATGCCTGTCTTACAGTTTGCATAGGATCAGATAATAAAAAAGCACACAGATTAGGTGTATTTCCTGCAGTAGAGCTCTGTTGAACACAAGAGCTGTGCATCTGTGCCACAGGGGAAAGAATGCAGCCCATTCAGACAGTTTAAACCAAAAAGTGACTTTATAAACTTTGATGTATAATTCTTAATAGCCCACTAAGTTTGCTCCTAGTTACGGAGCACTCAAGCACAAACTGGTATCAAGAACATCATTCAGTTTGCATCAAAATATGAAAAGGAAATACTGCCCTCAAAGCTATGTGTTCCGTAAGTATTTGTGCTTCTGTGTCTTGCTTAAATGTCTCAAGTATTGGAAGGAAACTTATTCCCCATTATTTCATTTCAGGCATTTGCTAGCAAAGTCTGACTTCATATAGAAATGTGATGTTCTCTTAATCCATGTTTTAGGAATGGAGAGACTGATTTCAACTCAAGTCATTGACGGCTTCACACCTGGAAGGTTGGTTATTGGTCACTATTACCATCCCTGCTAGGACTGCAGAGATACCTAGCATGCAGAGCTGGAGTACTTCATCTGTTTTGTGCGAGCAAGAATAGTGACACTGAAGGACATCTCACTGTTGAGATATCATGGAAATGAATTCATTTTACTACCATCAGCTCCTCATACCGTGCATTAGCGATATGCTGCAATTCTCTTATCAGGCCCAGCCTTAGGGTTTTTCTGCTACAAACAGCTTTGAAAATCACGGAATAGTTTAGGTTGGAAGTGACCTAGTTCCAGCCCCCCTGCAAGGGGCAGGGACACTTCCCATCAGACCAAGCGCTCAAAGCCCCATCCGATCTGGCCTTGAACACTTCAAGGGATGGGTCAGCCTCAGCTTCTCTAAGCAACCTGTGCCAGTATCTCAACACCCTCTTAGTAAAGTATTTCTTCCTAATATCTAACCTAACTCTACCCCCTCAGTTTTAAATCCATTCCCCATTGTCCTATCACTAAATGCCCTTGTTAAAAGTCTTTCTTCAGTTTTCTTGTAGGGCTCCCTTTAAAGACTGGAAGGCTGATACAAGGTCTCCACAGAGCCTTCTCCAAGCGGAAGAAGCCCAGCTCTCTCAGCCTGTATTCATAGGAGAGGTGCTCCAGCACTCAGAGCATCTTTGTGGCCTCCTCTGGACTCACTCAAACAGATCCACATCTTTCCTGTGTTGGGGCCCCAGAGCTGGATGCACTACTGCAGGTGGGGTCTCACTGGAGCAGAGTAGAGGGTCAGGATCTCCTCCTTCAACCTGCTGCTCATGCTCCTTTTGAAGCAGCCCAGGATACAGTTAGCTTTCTGGGCTGCAAGCGCACACTGAAGCTGGTTCATGTTAAGTTTCTCATTGATCAACACCCCCAAGTCCTTCTCCACAGGGGTGCTCCAAGGATGTGTGTCAGCATGTCCAAAGTTAGTGTAACTAACAGTAAAAGCTCATCTCTCTTTCACAAGTAGGCTGAATTAAATGGATAGTCAGACACTATTGGAAAATCTATAGATCTCCATGGAGATCTTTGATGGTTCTTCAGATCCTCTCCATTAGATTGTCGGAGTACACAAACACAGATCTCATCTACGTTTACACAGACAGAAAAAGAATAATGGACTGCATTAAAAAAAATAGCCATTTCCTCTGTTTGTTGGTTACCCGTTTGCGTGGTCATGAACCAGAAAACAAGTTTCTATAAACAAGCATTACTTCTGTAGGTAGGTTAGTGGCCAACATGTGACTGGAAGTCAGATGACTACCTATCTCCAGTGGCCATGAGCCTCTCAGCTTGTCTGCACTGTAGGTAGTTGCTCTTGTAAAATAATAATGATAATGCTTATCACCTTAGTAAAGGCAATTTAGATCCACTAATGAAAACCACTATCCAAAGTTACAAATAATTGTTTCTTATTGTCTGAGAGCAATGGTATTTTTTTGTAGCTTTAGAGAGTAAGAATCTCTGTAGCTTTGGGGACTCGTCTCCAAGGATAAATCCCCTTGTTTCCACCACTGTTTTTCAAAGTGTGTCTACATCTTGGTGACAGAAGCCAGGGTGCATTTGGGGCCAGTTTCAGCCCATGTCTGACCCAGTTCATCTTGGTGTTTTGAGGGATAGGCATTTAGGGGAAGTAGAAGCAGCAGACGTACAAGAAAGGAGGAAGAAGCGTCAAATGCAGCTTCAGACTGCGGGTTCATGGAGACCACTACCATGCATGCCATGCGAATCTGACCTGCTGCTTCCTGGCAGTCTTCTGGTGTTGTCCCTCGCTCTCCTCAGAGCACTTTTAAATCAGGCTGACTGAGGTACCTGCAGCAAGGTGAGACCGAGCAAGGTAAGGTGAGTTCCTCAGGCCTGCTCTCTTGCTGTAAGAACCATGTCAACAAGCCTACTTGATCAGACCCAGATGGGGTCCCCTGCTCTCCTTTGGGTCAGGGCTCACAATCCTCTCCTCAGCCAGTGCTTAGTGCAATGCTTCCTGGATCCATGAGCGGGCTCCTGCAGAAGACGGTGTGGTAAACGGGAAAATACCAGCAGAGGAGGAGAATCTCCAAGAGCATTGGCTTGCTTCCTTTCGTCAACTGCAAAAGCAGGCCTGCTTTCCTTGTGGCTGCATGGAGAGGTGCATAAATCCTTTCTGCGATAACAAGGATGTTCTGTGGCAAGGTAAAGGGATGCAGGAAATAGTTCAAGAAAAAGTGAAATAAATCAGTTTGGATCTTAAGGGCTCCTCTCATATGGGACCTCAAGGTGACAGTTTCGCATGGCCCCCATGTTGCCTCAGGCACCTGGCTGTGATGGGGAGGGCCACCAATGGAAACAAAGGATCGAATGGCTTCTCTGTGGAAAAGGCATTTTAGTCCTTGATGGATGTGTGACAGGTATAAGAATACTGTGATGATTACCTTGTATTCCATTAGTGAGTGACTAGGGAGGATATTAAATGGCAGATATTAAACTTGAACATTTAAAAGTCTGCAGGATTGGATAACTTCCAGGAATTGGCCAAAGAGCTCTCTGACCCATTAGTGTCGACACAATGAGAAATAAAAAATGGAGCAGCAAAGAAATTGAAAAGGGTTGGAAAAAAGCCAATCTTTTAAAAGAGTAAATGGGATGAATGAGGCACTAAATGCTCCTGAACCTGACATCCATCACGGGAGGGAATGGAACGGCTGGTGCAGGATGCAATTGGCAGAGTGCAGGGTCTTAGCCTTCACCACACGCTGAATAAAAACCGATAGTAATTGGCATTGTGCAAAATTACTGCAGCTCCCTACTGAATGAATTAAGAACCAGGTAACTGGGCAGTGCAAAAGCAGCTACTGTTGTCCATTAACAGTATTTTGCAGCCAAACCTGGGAAAGATCTGTTGTATGCATGGTGCCCTTCAACAGGGTCTTTCTCTGAAAGGAAACCTGAAATCATTGCAGTTAAATGCGGGGCTGGCTTGAGCACTTGGCATAATGCTGTGCTGTGGTGGAAGCAGGTCTGTGAAACATGCTGAGCTAGGCTGTTTATTTATCACTGCAACATGTTTCCCAAAGCATCCAACTGGCAGATCTCGAAACAAAGAATACAGACCACTGGGGAGACTGGATGTTATAGAGCGCTGCAGTTCCTAAAAAGAACAGGGGAGCTCTGTGACTAACCCTAATTGCACATAGGCTCCCTATGCCGTGCTTTGCTTAGGGTATCAAATACGTTCTTCTGAGATAGGGTATACAATATATATATATATTTATATACAAGCGTGTCTGCATTAAGCAGAAAAACAGTGGCATTGGGTTCTGCCTCTCACTGCTCCATACGTTGTGTATCTTGTTCAGTTTTAGAACTATGTAGCTTCTATTTTGTGTTAAATGTTAGCCTGTAGACTGTCTGAACCAGCCAAAACTGTTTTAAATTGGGTGAGGAGAGTAATTTGTTTATTCCCATGATGCAATTCCTGCTGTAAATTCAAGAGCAACAGCAAATTAAAAATCAAAGCTGAACAACCCTGCCTGTTATGCCTCAGACAAGTATGGCTGACACTCCTAGTTGCTTACTTTTTATTTGCCTTTTGCTGTATCATATAAGGATGAACACTCGTTTCCAGGGACAGCTTTAAGTCTGGGTTCCAGGGGGTTTGGTTATCCATGTTCTCCCCAGAAGCTGTCTTTCTCTTTTTGTCATGTGCAAGTTTTCCACATCTTGAGCTGGCCCAAGCAGCTACGAAACAGTTAAGTCAGACTCTTGCAAATTATTTTAGGTTTAGTGTATGTCCTTGGGCTGTCTGCTATTCTAGTTTAACAAAGTTATCTGAATTCATTATAAGAAGATGAGCTGAAATGTTCTGTGAAGGCTGTTACATCCAAGACACTGTGAGCACTGCTCCTCGTTAAGTGACACAAAGGACCAGACTTCAGTTTAGGTTGCCTAAAATAAACTCATCATCTCATACGTTCCCATCTAATGGCCCTGAGACCCCTCAATAGGCACGTCCAGTTTGTGTGTGCAGTGTCCATTTTGTATCACCCTACTGCAGACTGTAGGATAGATGGACTTGGCTCTTCCTCCTTGTTTTCAGCAGATGACTCTGCAGCTCAGGCTTGTGGGCGCCTGTGACACCAGGGCACAGCCAGCCCTGGTGTTCTCAGACAACATCCCTCTGATAGCCAGCTCTGCCTAGGGCTGTGGCAAGAGGAAGTGAGGCACAGCAATGTGTAAAACTCTCTCTTGCAGCTTGGCAACACAAGGGGCTTTTCCAGTTCACAGGCATCCTCAGGAATCCATTGAAGTACTCTACACCAAAAGCACTCTACACAGAGCACTACAAATGTGATGCAAAAACATTACAGCTTTCGGCGTGGCAGCAAACTTGGTCTGAAGAATTAGTCGTGATTTCTCACAGTCTTCTGCAGGTTTCTTTGCAAAATAATGGTGTGAAATTTTGAGGCTTGCTAGTACATGAACGGCATTATTTTTTGGTCTTGTGCCAAACGCCAGAGATGTTCCATGGGACCTGAATACAGCCAGCAGGGCTATGCATGGACTCTGGAATATGCTGACTTTGAATAAATGACAGGGCCCAGGCCGTGTTCTGTTGTGTAAGACAGGGCTAAGAAGCCAAAGGGTGGCCTCAAATCTGCAAAAAGAGAACCTGAAATGTTTTGTTTCTGTTTTGCTGCCTGAGAACTTTGAATGAGAAAGCAGAACACGAGTTTTCACATTATCCACACCAAATGTTTCCTCCTCCCCCCTTTGTGTGTGTGCGTGTTTATTTTTGGCCAAGCTGCAAAGTTCATTCTCAGTTTCCTGAGTGCTGATGTGAGGTCCGTGTCCTGCAACTAAAGCATTGACACTGTGTCAGCCACCTGTGCAGGCAGGAGCAGGGTCGTGCAGGCGATGGGTTTAGCTGGCAGATCAGGGAAAAGGTATTGCAGTGTTTCCCTCGGGAGTGCAGTGGCTTCGGTAGGAGCACGGTGACCCCTGGAAGAAGCGGAGCCTCTGTGTGTGTGTGCCAGGGGAGCTGGTGCGAGCAGAGGTGGAAGGAAAAGTGGGAGACCCAGGGGAGCGCATGTGTTGCAGGGGGAGGGTGCATAGGTCACACGATGTGAAACTTGCTTTTTCTGCTCGTGCTTCAAGAGCTGCAGATGTTCTTTCCCTGGGCTCGATCCTGGGAAAACAGAGCACTGTGTAAAACCCTTGGCTTTATTAATTACTGCTATTATTATCATCATCATCATCTAACTGTTGTGTAAAATTACAAATATTTATTCAGCTTTTACTCCAGTATAATTTTAACCAGACTTGTGGGTTTGCAAATGAATGAAATCATAGGATCCTTCAGACATTTTACAAGCACAAATGCGATGATAACATCTAATTGCAGGGATCTGAGACTGTCTGACTGCAGATGGGATGCTATTAACTTCTTTCTGTCTGTAATGTATGTGTCAGAAAATTGTCAGGATTGTGCTAAACACACTCCAAACCTGTGTGATGGAACAAACATTTCGGTCTTGAGTCTGCAAGAATTTAATCCACACTTAGGCTGATGCATTTGCAAACAGCACTTTCAAGTTACTTTCATGTACAACCTAACCCATGAACAGAAATGACTGAAGAAGCAGTATCCCAGAAGTAACAATAACCTAAATACACCTCAATGTAAGCAGGTACTGGAATACTAACTACATTAAATTCTAAATCATGGCTGTAGGTTACTGTGTAACCCAGACTGATGCTTCTGATGCCTGATTTGCTGCCATAGCAGTTGTTAGTTTGTTCTTTCATTCCAAGTCATGGTCACTTGCGTGCTTCCTAAGTCCTGGCTACTTCTGACTTTCAAATGTAGTGCTTTCTATAGGTGGTTGCTAGAAGTATCCTCAGCATACATGTTGCTCTCTAACTGTCTGGGGCTTTGCAGGAAAAACAGGGAATCTGCTTCCCTATTTAGGATCACAGACTGGTTTGAGTTGGAAGGGACCTTGAAGATCACCTAATTCCAACACTCCTGCCGTGGGCAGGAATGCCTTACACTAGGCCAGGTTGCTCAGAACTTTCCTCCTGGTTCTGTGAAGCACTGTACCAGGCTCAGGCATGCAAAATCCATCCCATTTTGACCACTTTGTATGCAGATGCTAAATTAATGAGAATAAAAGAGAAAGCTCATACTACATGTCAGAAAATGATGACAGTGGAAGCTTCCTAGGCGGGCTCAGCGTAGCGGTGCCCAAGAAGTGCACGCTCGGTCTTGTTTCGCTGTGAGACACGGATGACCTCCCTCGCCATGGCTGCGAGGGGAAACCCTGCGCTCCAGGAGGACTCCGCGGGCTTCCCAAAGGCACTTCGGGAACTGCGTCCGGCGCATCTGCGAGAGCGCAATCCGCGGGTGACACCTTGCGAGCGGCGCGGCTCCAGCTCCCGCTGTGAAGCTGCTTGCGGCATGCGGAGCGCTCCATCACTGCGGGGCAGCACCGCCGCCTCGTGGCTGCCCAACCTACCCCGGGCCGGGGGTGAGAAACCAGGGCGGGCACGGAAAGAAGCCGAGCCCTGCCCGCCCCTGCCGCATCGGGGGAAAGAAGTGCTGCTGAGAGTGAGAGCAGTGAGTTTTGGAATGCGGGGACGTCCCTGCACAACCGTTGACAATATTCGGCCTTGGCGATGCTGACAACGCCGGTGCTGACCATGGCAGCAGATATGTGCTCTGTTTTACCAAATCTATTTATTTCCGTGCTTTTTAATACGGTTAGCTGACAAAACATTGCTCAATTGTAAATCATATTAAATAGTGTGGTGCATTGACCCTGGCTGGATGCTAGTACCCGCCAAAGCTGCCATGTCACTCTCCCCCTCCTCAAGGCAGAGAAAACACAATTAAAGGCTTGTCGGTTGAGATAAGGACAAGGAGAGATCGCTCACCGCTTACTGTCATAGGCAAAACAGACTTCACTGGGGAAATTCATTTATTATCAATCAAATCAGAGAGGTATAATGAGAAATAACACATTAATCTTGAAAGCACCTTCCCCTAGCCTTCCCTTCTTCCTAGCTCTACTTCACTCTCCATTTCTCTACCTCCCCCCTTTCTCCAGTGGCACGAAGGGACAGGAGTGGGGGTTGTGGTCAGTCCATCAAACGTCTCTGCTGCTCCTTCCTTCTCAGGGGAGGACTCCTCACACTCTTCCCCTGCTCCAGCGGGGGGTCTCTCACATGGGAAACAGTCCTCCATGAACTTCTCCAGTATAGGTCCCCCTGGCAACTGCAGTTCTTCATGACCTAGAGAATAGGCTGCTCCAGTGTGGGTCCCTTCCTTGGGGGGCAATCCGTCAGGAACAGACTGCTCCAGTGTGGGTCTCTATGGGGTGCATCCTTCAGGAACCCACTGCTCCCATGTGAGTCTTTTCCACTGGATCTTTCAGGAGCAGACTGCTCCAGCGTGGGTCCCTTCCATGGAGTGCATTCTTCCGGAACACTGTTCCAGCATGAGCCCCTTCATGGGGTGCATCCTTTGGAAAGAGACTGCTTCAGCATGAGACTCTTCAATGGGGTGCATCCTTCAGGAACCGACTGCTCCCATGTGTGTCTCTTCCATGGGGTGCATCCTTCAAGAATAGACTGCTCCATCATGGGTCCCTTCAATGGGGTGCATCCTTCACTAACTGACCACTCCAGCATGGGTCTCTTCCACAGGGTGCATCCTTCAGGAACAGACTGCTCCCGTGTGGGTCCCTCATGGGGTCACAATTCCTGCAGCAAACCTGCTCCAGCGTGGGCTCCTCTCTCCATGGGGCCACAGCTCCTGCCAGGAGCCTTCCCATGGGATCACAACATCTTTCAGGCATCTCCCTGCTCCAGCATGGTAGGTGGCTGCAGGTGGAACCTGCTCCACCATGGACCCCCACAGGCTGCAGAGGCACCTCTGCTCTAGTGCCTGGAGCATCTCCTCCCCTTTTGACCTTAGTGTCTGCAGGGCTGCTTCTCTCATAGTCTCAATTCTTTCCTTCTGGCTACTGTTTGCCAGCTGTTTTTTTTCCCTTCTTAATGTTATCCCAGAGGTGTTACCACTGTCACTGATGGGCTCAGCGATGGGTCTGTCCTGCAGCAGACATGGGCTCTGTCAGACATGGGGGAACCTTCTAGCAGCTTCTCAGAGAGACCACCCCCATAAGTCTCCTTTCCCCTCTCAAAGTCTTGCCATGCAAAGCCAATACAAATAGAGGAGCTGATTAATATAACTGCTTAGAGTTGCAGCTGATGGCATGCAGCTGAAGCAGCACGGAGCTGTTGAGTTCTGCTCTTCAGCATTTTCCACTGCTGGAAAAAGACTGACATGTTCTGCTACTTTTACCAGAAAGCGCATCCATTTTACTAAAACATATGAGGAAAGGCTAAGTGAGCTGTGACTATTCAACCTGGAGAAGAGGAGGCTGAGGGGGACCTCATCCATACGTGTAAAAACTTGAAGGCAAGGTGTAAAGAAGACAGAGCCAGGCTCCTTCCAGTGGTGCCCAGTGACAGGACCAGATACAGCAAGCACTAACTGAAATATGGGATGTTCCCCAGAGGTCCCTTCCAGCCTCAGGCACTCTGTGATTCTGTGGTCCTGCAAAAAAGACCCAGGAACAGCCACTGCTGCTGGGGGTATTCAATGGTCCTAATTGGATTTAACTTGGGAGGTTAGAGAAGTTGCCTTGAGCTTTTTGGTGTTTCTATCTCAAAAACAGGGTTGCAGAAGAGCAACCAAGAAGCCTGATTTCTTCTTTTTATTGAAGATATCTAAAAAATAAAGATTTAGATTTTCAAGGCCCAGTGCAATCAAAACCAAAACCTTGAAACTACTACCAAACCCAAAACCTACTTGAAACATGTGTGACTTTTAATATGGGGTTACAGTGAAAATAAGTTGACACAGTGTGCAGGCATATTTAGAGGTTTTTTAGATTTTTTTGAAGATTTTTTTCAGAGAAAAATTTAATTTCATGGAGTCACTGCTTCCTTTTACATAGAAGTTGGGCAACTGAGCTCAGCAAATGAAGACTGAGATATACCCTGATCTTAGGAGCCTCTATTACATTATACCCTTGATACTAGGGAAAAAAACCCCAACATATTAATTGACTCCATTGATTTCAAGTTCTACATTTTTATCATTCCTATTATGTTTGCACCTGAAGGCATCAGTTAACAGCAGGGCATCACAGCACAAGGAGAACTGTGGTTATATTGTAAGAGGCTGTCTCTAGGCAAAGTTATTGCAAATTAACTAGACCAGGCCAAGAAAAGAGTTTCAGAAAGGCAACAGCGCTGCAAGATCTTTCTACCTCCAGTGATAAAACAGATAAATAAATCATGGGTCAGAGCTACAAAAAAAAAAAAAAAAAAAAAAAAATCAAAGAAAACCTTGAATTTAATATAAGCTTCTTACAAACTCAGTCATATTCATCTGTAGTACCACCAATCTTGAATAAATCAAATCCTCAGGATGGTAATGTAGTATTTCTTTAAGTCTGACTCATAATGTGGCAAAATCCATTATTCACCTCCATGCACATAAGCTAGGGTAGATGTTCAAAGCTGACTTTTGATTTTTAGTCTGACATTGTCTATTGAATTCATATTTGAACATTCAAATGACTAATACAAAATAGACCTCTGCTGCTTTTTGGGGTTTTTTGGGGGTTCTTTGAGGCAATTTCAGAATAGCATGCAATCAGTCGTGGTTTGGCTCCTATCTGAAGCTATGCTGAAACCTCCTGAAATTTGAAGAGTGTGAATCAGTTGTAACCCATCATACCTGTGGGATATCTTTAATCCCACAAGTTGCGGGAACTTATGTATACTGTTAGCTTTTGATCTTTCTACAATGATTCTGAACATAACTGGCAAAAGCAATGCCAGTCAGACATAAAAGAATTGACTCTCCCTTGTTCTGCATCCTAAAGTGTTCTCAGCGCACTGAATAACATTAGGTTTTGCTTTGTGTGTGTGTGCAATACAGTGATTTTCAGGGCAGACTTCCACCACATTCAGCATAGAGAAAGGCTACCAAACACAGAATCCTTTTGAACAGTTATCTTTACAACATGGGTTTTGAAAATGCATATGTTATTTATTAGCAATATTCTTTCCCTGCTGTATTTACACTTAAGACTAGCATGTGCTGTTACACACGAGCAAAGCACACACAGCTGAAACATACAATTTACTGAATGCTTTTATCTTACATCCATATTTCTTTTGACACCCTTGCATTTTTCTACTGTCATTACTTGTGCGACAAATATCCAAGATCCAGCTTTGTGCTTTGTAGCATTTGCAGATGCCTTAAACGCCCCTTAGAAGGCTAACTACCTGACTTCATCAATGACTCTTTGTCTGTGTGATGTTGCAGGTGTCAATGGCATATGAGCACAAGGCTGCAAGTCCAGCTTGATATATATGTGCAGCCTATGTATTATCAAAAATGGATTATAAAATTCAAATGTATTTTTAATGTCACTTCAAATTCATTTTTAACTTTTTTTTTTTCCTTTACAGTATAATCCAGTATGATCCACATTACTCTATTTTAAAATGATGGATAGGTTACCATCCAAATTATTTGTAAGACATAAATGACCATTGTATGTCTCTTTGAAGTCAGAGGATGTATTCTGTATGACTCAATCATTAAATCATCTTACAAATGTCTAACAAAGCACCTGCATTTAACCATACTTCCTATATTTACATTTTTGGCCTCCTTCTAAGATCAGCATAAATCCATCAGGCCACTTTAGAACTTCAGAACTTCCTTCTTTTACATATCTACTGCTCATTACCCAGAAGTTATTCTGTCCCTTGTGTTAAATTACTTTATGCTGCAGCTTAAACGAACACATCTTGCTTTCATCTGGCATTTCAAATAGGGCAAAGACTGCTGTACAATTTCCAAACACAACTGTGCTAACAGAGATGAATTACTACAGTTTATATAATTTATATTAGGAATTCATAGACCTAGCAAAAGGGATTAGTACATTTTATTTCAGGGTAGGGGATGATCCTGTCATTAATGGTCGATACTTTCATCATCTTTTAAACCTGAGGAATTTCCTGGGTGACAAGACTGTAAGGACATATCAGGGATTCACAGCTGTGAGCTTTATCTGGCCGTGTACTGCTTTACTCTCAGTATGTGGACTACATTCCATCAAAACTGGATTAGACTGTCAATCATGTCCTGCAATGTATATTGTATTATGATTTTTTGAAAATGTCACTGAGATCAGAGTAATTTCTTGGCTAATTGCATCTTGTCTCTTCTTAATACTGTGCATTTAATGGTTTCATTACCTTACATGACAATCATAGAGCCTAGTCCAGCATTAAGGGCAGTTTTACTTTTCTTTAAAAAAAAAAAAGGAAAAACCAGAAAATCTAAGGAATCCTCAATCCTTTAATAAAAAATATTTAAGATACTTCTATATTTGATTAAATGAAATAAAAATGTGTTTGTGATGTGCATATTTTTCCCTGTGGTCTGAGATATACATACTTGCCAAGATTGTTTCTCTAATCCCAAAAGCATACCTTATGCTTAGCACAGTATTTTCTTCTTTTCTCCTGTTACGGAAATAGATTAAAGAAAATATTAACCTTTAAGAAACTGTCACTCATTACTCACACAGCGTCCATTTTGTGTATTCTTTTCTTGAGGGAAACTCTTCCAAACACAAAAATAGTTGTGTTTCAGTAATGCCTATTTAAGCACAAGAGATTCATTTAGATGAATGTTATAGCGTGTTTCCCAATATTTCATTAAATGATAGCTTACTAACAGCAAAAAGTTCTAACGATATGTGTCGAAAGTAGCAAAATTGTTGGAGTGTTTACGAAAGTGCAAGTCAAATTTATTTTGATTGAAAATAAGGATCCTCTCAGAACCCAAACAATTATAAGGAAACATATCAGCTATTAAGGCAGGCATACATACCATCAGAATCTTGTGAATATAAAAAACAGCAGTAAGACTCATTTAGATATTATTTAAGCTGTTATAATGACTACTTGAAGTAGGAAGAAGATTCTGTTTAATCAGAACAGCTGCATGAAGTGCAATGTGGTGGAGGTGAAGGTGGTGGTTCAGGATGGGACTGACAAAAACCATATTTTCCATCATTGTAGTACATCACAGCACACCGAAAGGCAAGCTGTTAGTCATCACTGTAGTCAGTTACATTATTATATGCCTAAAGCTGAACATGCACACTCCTTTCCTGGAGTTTTTTTTGTTCCTCAAGAAAGGCAGGGGTTGTCTCCGTTTTCAACATCCAACATACCTCTAAAGACACTCATACTCCACCAGGTGAGGCAAAGCATCAGCACCTCTATCATTCTGCAGTCTTTCCTTTTCTACTGTACCAACTAATTGCAAGCTACAGGGCAGAGAACACATAGGAAAGATAGATAGGCATATATTGCTGAGGATTCCTGGTAAGGGTGCTCATGATGAAGGACATTCTTAGGTTTGGATCTGGCAGCAGCTGGAATATCTAGCTCAAATTTGTTGTGGCAGATAGGAGTGTGAAGGTTAAAGTACCCAAGGTGTTTGTAAATACTCCAACTTGCTAGCCATTTGCATCCAGTTTGAATGGATTGCTGCTAACACTACCATAAATGTAAGCTGTATCTATAGGGATGCTGTGGAGGGACTCTTCATTAGGGACTGTAGTGATAGGACATGGGGTAATGGGTTCAGACTCAAACAGGGGAAGTTTGGATTGGATATGAGGAAGAAATTCTTTACTGTATGGGTGGTGAGGCACTGGATTGGGTTGCTGAGGGAAGCTGTGAATGCTCCATTGCTGGCGGTGTTAGAGGCCAGGTTGGACATAGCCTTGGGTGGCATGGTTTAGTGTGAGGTGTCCCTGCCCATGTCAGGGGGGTTGGAACTAGATGATCTTAAGGTCCTTTTCAACCCTAAGTATTCTATGATTCTATGATATCTTTTTCAACACATTTCCACTGATGATTTGGATCGGGATGCCTTTTATTTAAACATTACAACACATTTTATTGATAATCTTGCAAAACATGAATAATGGTTAAGCACTGCATGAAACTACAGTGCATTTTGTTAGAGAAAACTGATTGATCTTATAAGCAGGCAAATATGTATATCCATGAATTGTTTAACTCCTGGTAAGTTTCAAAATTAACAAAAAGATTACTGTCTCTCCCAGAGGAACTACTTACAGTGTTCTGAAACAGTGCTTACGATTCTGGTGAGGTGGGGACAGGAGGGAGGAGAAAGCATGACAAAACCAGGACTTCCTTAAGCTAATAATGAAAAACAGTCTTGGCACCTTGTTTTTAATTCCACTTTCTATTACTGTAGTATTTGGGGTTTTCCAGTAACAATAGTTTCTAGAAATAGCTGAACTGCATTCTAAAACATTTGGATAGATAAACAATTAGTTTCTGCCAATTACTGGGAATACCTGTGCATAATTTTTGTCACATATATCCAACAAACAGTAGGCCTTGCCAAAAATCTGTTCGTAGGAGAGCAAAAAGAAGAAATTCTCATGAGAATTTTTATAGCCCCTTTTCTTTGAAAGCACAGAACATGTCAGAAAACTGTTCTTTAAGTTAGCAGTTTTGACTGCAGGGCACTGTCGTGGTTTACGCCGAGCCGGCAGCCCAGAAACACGCAGCCACTTACTCACTTTCCCCATTCCTCCTCCCACTCCCACAGGGATGGGGAGGAGAATGAGGAGAATGAAAGAATGTAACTCCCACTGGTTGAGATAAGAACAGTTCAGTAACTGAGAAACACAAACCGCTACTGCTACCACCAGTAATAATAACTATAATGGAAATAACAAGGGAAGAGAATACAATCGCTCACCACCCACCAACTGATAACCAGGCTGATCCAAGCAGTGATCTTCCCCTTTCCGGGTAGCTGCCCCCAGTTTATATAGTGGTCATGACGTTCTGTGGTATGGAATACATCTTTGGTCAGTTTGGCTCAGGTGTCCTGCCTTTGCTTCCTCACAGATTCCCCTCCTCCCTGACAGAGCATGAGGCTCCAAAAGTCCTTGGTCAGAGTAAACATGACTGAGCAGCAACTGAAAACATCAGTGTTATCAGCGCTGTTCTCAGGCTGAAAGTCAAAACCAGCACTGCACCAGCTACTGAGAAGGAGAAAAATGGCTGCTACTGCTGAAACCAGGGCAGTATACATAATGTTCTGTGAATGTGATTCACAACACTTTTTGTCTGATGTCCTGTTGGTCACTTTCTCTAACAACTCAGCCAAATATAAAACAGAGAAAGTACAATTCTGCTTAAATACCCATGATTTATTCATAGTAGAATATACTAATCTTCTGTTGACCATATTTTAACTTGGGCTGACAGTAAGTATGGCATTGCTTGACACAGATGTACAAGGGCCACTATTGCCAAAAAGACAGGATGTTGCCATCCTGGCTGACCTGGAATATCTTGGGGGTTCCTCTTATTCGTCTGAATATGATTAAATCTACTTTCCACTACAGGGCCTAAATTAAAGTCTAGTAGTACAATGACCAAACCAGAAAAGACACGTGTTTGCTGTGAAGTAAAATAGCTCTTTGACAGGATCCTATATCTGTGAAAATGGCTCAACTTTGAAATCACAATCTACCCATAAAATATCGACACATTTCAGAAGTAAATAGCTTCTTCTGTCTACTATGGTAAATTCATCTAAATAAGCAGGCATACTGCAAGAACTGAAGTAAATAAAAATGTCTCAGGGGATGAATTTAGGTCCTTTGTACGATGAGTATATGTTCTTTACAGATTTTTGCAGACCACCTGAGAAAGAGTTATAGAGATGAGTTCATTTCAAAGCCTGG
Source organism: Psilopsiagon aurifrons (assembly GCA_025447955.1). NCBI lineage: Eukaryota > Metazoa > Chordata > Aves > Psittaciformes > Psittacidae > Psilopsiagon > Psilopsiagon aurifrons. The sequence continues at coordinate 32,883 of JAOEHY010044474.1, forward strand.
TAACATTGTTCAAAAATCCCTTGATCACAATTCATTCAAGTGGCCATCCTCAGACAAAGTGAGAAAGTCAAGTAAGAATAGGTGGAAGAGACAATACTGTTCTTTCACCTGCAGCTAGCTAAATCATCAAGGAATTTGGGGACAGATGAATGAGGAGATGCTGAGAATTACAATACTTTCACCTATATTACTTCAAGCTGCTTAACGTATTTTCACAATCAGTCAAGATCTTTACTAATATGCTTAGAATTTATGGTTAGTTGATCATCATGTGGGATAGGAAAACTCCCACACCTCCACAAAAAGTAATAAATGACATAAAATCCAGCATTCCTGTTTGACGGACTAGCCCCAGTGTACAGATAAGCTCACAAGTATTTTCTTGTGCCGCACTAATTCTGTAGACAAAAATAATATATAGATGAAAAATAATAATGCTCTGTACAGCACCAGTCACTTAACTAGTGAAAAAAAAATAATCCCTATGATCTACAATGTGAAAGAGATTTCAGTGAAGATCCTTAGTAAGGCTCAAAACTCACTGGACCTGGATTTTTGGTCAATGAGTCTTCATAAATTTCAAGTAAAGTTTAATCTACATTGAACGTAGGTCTCTTCACACACTTGTGGTTGCAAGTACTTGAATAACTTCTGGTTTATAGCAATACAAAAATTAAAATGAAGATCAGTAAAATGACTGGAAGCTAGAAAATGCAGTCGGCTTTGAAAACAGACACAGAATATCCTCTAGGCTACCTTTTTCTCTAATGCCCCCCCAAATTCTAGAAGGCTGTGGATCTGACATCATCGTAGATCAGAGGCCTATGATGAGGCCATAATTTTCCTTATGTCTACTAAGATCAGCTGGTGGTTTTAATAACATTTGATGATATTTAGGATGGCTTGAAGAGGCTAAGCGGCTGCTTCTGCTCCCTCTGTTTCAGAGTGGAGGAAAAAGAATGCTATACAAACTCCATGCTACCAAAATATTTTCCCTCTACTTTCCAGGGCTAAAAGTACCACCAGTGTGCTCATTATATATAGATTACTTGTTGCTTAAGTGCAGAATCCACTCATCTTTTTTCTTACAGAGCAGAAGCAGTACTGGAAATCTCTATCTTCTTTTTGGAACAGGAAAAGCCATAACTCAAACATTAAAAGATTAAGTTAATTTGACCTTCAAATACCTCCAAAATTGAAGCCACACAGATATCAGTTCAGTCCAAAATACAAATTAAAGCATTTAAAAAAAATATTCTGTGTTACACTGACTACAGCTGTCTGGATGCACTCTTCTTTTGTGTGGTCTGCCGGACAGAAGGTCATCTTGGTGATGCTGCTTCTAGTGGCATCTAGGCAAAGGGGTACTACAAGAGCTCAAAGCTAACTGATTAAATATATCTTCAGCGCAAAAGTGAACTTGGGTGATGCTATGCCAACTTCTGAAGAATTTTATGCTGTCTGAGCAGTGCAAACTTGCCTCTTAAGTGCTACAACATGATGATGTCATGGAGGAATCTTCAAATCCCTTTTTAGACTCTTGACTGATGAAATGACCAGGACAGACAGGAATACAGTGTAAGAGTAACTGCTGTCCAAAGGAGACACTAAAGAAGGGATAGCTGGCTATCCTCTCCTCTCTGCACAAAAAAATACCATTAGAAAGGGATAGAATTAAGATTTCTCCTCATTTCAGGTTTTGGAAAAATTGCTTCACATTATTTAACTAAGTAATGTACAATTCTCCTTCAATGCAATACCATGGTGCATAGGCATGATTTTGAAATAAATATTTGTAGGAGGTTGATAGATTAATTCATAATTTATATAAAATTATCTTAATTAATGAGAATTAATCAAAATATTGCTGTCTAGAAGAAACACATTTTAATTGCTTTTTAAACATACAGCCTACTTTTTTTTTTTTTTTCACTGTAAGTACAAATATTAATGTCTTCTCCCTCCAGATAATCTAAAAACTTCACTTCCTTTGACTGAAGCTGGTAGAAGACACACCTAGCAATCTCCAGGTGCTACTGAAAGCACGTTCCTTTTATCTTTTCTTGATTATTTGATTGACTTTTCAAAAACACTATGTACTGTACAGGTTTAAAATTGTGCCTCTCTGTACCTGGAGAGGAAGCCATGTATGCGTATTCCATTCTAACCATATGTGCTTCAATGTGTTTCTCAGTCACCTTTGTCTGTTTCCTCTGGTGGTTCTCTGTTTCTCTTCATATCCATTAAATAATTTGGACCTCAAGAATCCCTGTCCATTCCTGCCTTACCTTAGCATGCTGTCACTTTTCAGTTGGTCTTATCTGCAATGTGATTTAAAAGGTTCTGAATACCAGTGCGCTACAATGGCTATATTATAAAACACTACAAACACAAACTGTAATTTAACTCTATTATTTGTTAGGAGCTCTGAACAGTTTCTTCATTCTCATGCTAGGATTACACTGGATACAAGAGATCCTCAGCTTGCTTTGCTGTTATGGGAAAACAAAATGTGAACCACAGTGAAGACGTGTTTAATGTAGTTTCAGTGATTCCCATGAAAAAGCCTTGAATCAACACAAATTTGCTTACGATTCACTTGAAATATTTGCAAACATGGATGTCCAAGTTCTATGATGTTGGCAGGTGTGAAACCAATGTGTTTTATAGAAATCGAAATTTGCATGGATTTACATCTTAAGACTCACTATTTCAAATAAGGCCTTCAAACCATAACTCTCTGTGCTACAGCACAGAGTGAAAAACATTTGCATAGAAAAGGTAAATAAAAAGACTTACTGCTAAAAAATACATGTGGAAAGTACCAGTTTAAAACCTTGCATAGCCTCTGTTCCAAAATCCTGCAGTCTATCAGAGCTGGTGCTCCAATACTATGAATTAAATTAGCTGAAAAAAAGTTACAAGTGTCTAACTGATTATCCAGTCAGAATTTTGCATGGCTGGGTATTTTTATTCCATGATGTTTTCAGTTTAACCAGTTTCAGTTTTTATAGTTGGTCAATTCTCTGGAGAAAAAAACTGCCAGAGTTTGGTGTCGTTCCTTTTGGAGTCACACTGACTTTAATAAGTACAGATTCCCACCTCTCACCCTGCTTTAATTCACTGGCCAGTCTGCATATTTGCAGATATGTTTATTAGAAGGAAATACTTCATAGTATTCTAAAACAACTTCACAGTATTTCACATACATAATAATTTATGCTAATATGTGCTAAACATTGGGGGTTATAAACATGATTGCTAATACACAGCACTTGCCTAAATATGCATAAATAATGTTATGTCCTCATAAATCATAACTTCATGAATTTAATAATTTTGTTTGCAGAACAGCTCGTAGGCTAGCCCTAAAGCATTTCCTAAATCTCACATGGACTCAACCGGCAAAATGCGGAGATGAAAGGTGGTAGAATTCCTCCTCCCCCATCCACGTGACACACATACACAATCATCAGATTCTGGGATTAAGATTTAGTGAATTAAGAATATGGATCACATTTCTGCAATTCTGATTTGGATGCAGATATTGCTTATACTCTGAAATGCTTAGAAGATTTTGCTTTTTGCTTGCCTGTAGAAAATCTCCTTATTTGCCATTCCAGTAGTAACATTTAGCTTTTATTTATTCAGTCCAAGATGTGACTTTTCTTGCTGCTAAGCAGCTGGATTTTATTTTCCCAGTGAAGAGCAACACTGTTTAGATGAGAGCACAGACTTAGAAAAACAGAAGTGATTCTCCTTGCAGCAGTGATTCTGTGGCACTGCCCAGTGGCTGTACCATGGTGTCACAATAATTTGTCATATGCAGAAAAGAGTGGTATGAATCTGACTTGTTTAAGTGATTCAGTGGCCTTATTTCACAGACAAAATGTGGAACAGGGCACAACAACTGCAAAGGGGCCTACAAACCCCTGGTTACAAAATTCACCAAACACATTTTCTGAAGATTCTGACTAGACATTAGAAGAAAGACAGAAAAATAGGGCTCTGACTGCAACACCTCTCCAGTGGGAACTGGACAAATTCCTTTCTCTTCTTGAGGCATATCTGAGCTTGTCTCTCTCAAACCTTTATTTGTACACTTTCTTATCTAAAATATGAAATGGAGCACCGATTCAAGGCTCAATCATTTATCTAAATAGCATGAACCAAAATTTACATTTTAATTAAATATTAATTGTTCTCAAGTAAACAATATTAAAATATAATATTACTTTGTTGTTCTTCTATGTCCAGCTGGATGGTGGTTCCATTATTTATTGGTTTTGGTTTGGGGTTTGTTTTGCTTTTGTGAACCTGCTTATCTCTTGTGGAATATTAGTAATATAATTCTTATGTTAACTTTCCCAGAAAATACAATAATGCTCTATTATATGCAAAGTGCAATTTTATACAAGAAATACATATTCCGTGTTTGTCTGGATTTTTTTATACTCTGCAGTCCTAAAGCTTTTTTTTTTTTTAATCATAGATAGGGTTGGAAAGGACCTGCAAAAGCATCAAGATCTAAGATTTGACATTGTGAATTACTATGCTGCCTTTACATCAAGTGTATTACAGCAGTGCCTGTAGTCCTGGGACCAGTTGTGTTTAGATACAGTAAAAACATTGAATAGGCTGTGACTTGAGGAGTTTATGGTTTAACACCATAGGCTGACTCTAAATAATCAGCTGCGGCTCCCTAACAGACATGACCAATGCAAGGCCCAGAGGAGTAGTGATAGCTGTAAGATTTATGTCAGTACAGGGAAAACTAGCTTTCCATACAGCTGAAAAGCATACCTCCTTTGTAAATGCACCCATCATCCCACAGTCTGGGGGAGTGATGACACCATTTTACACACTCTTGCTATTCTTCAAGTAGTCTGAGGAACAAATGGACTGCCATGAAGTGTAATGCCTTTGCATACTGCTCCCAGTCCCCATCCCAGGGTGGGGGGGCAGGGAGGGTTTCTTCCCAACGACGCTCTCTCTGGGGAAGAACTATAATAGGTCTACAATCTAGATTTTATGACTCTAACCCCAGGCAGTACGGAATGGCCAGAAATTATACAATTGAAAAGTATATTTTATATCTGTAGGAAAGAAGATAGTTTCATTTCCCATGACAGTGTGAGGGACCCGTGCTTGGCTCTTCATAGCAGGTAAGCACAGCTGTAGCTTTTCCACAACAGCTAGAAAAGCTGCACTGGGCCATGCAGAAGTGGTTGTATGACTTCTTTGGGATTTATTTTCTTTTATTTTTATGCTTGCTTTCAATTAACTGTAATAAAAAAAAATTTTGCTTTTGCATAGCTAAGACTGAGGTGGGGGGGGGGAAGGGGGGAACTATGTGAATGATTTCTCATCCATGCCAAACACATTCTCCCTTTAAAGTATAAAAGAGAAAAAAGAAGAAAAAAGGCAGTATTTTTTTTTCAACAGTCTTATAGCACCATTAAGAACAGCTTTTTTCACCATGTGTAGAGAAGAGAGTGGTGCTATATGACGATTACCTTTGCAACAGGCCTGGTAACCACTCTGCATAAGTGTTACGGCTGTGCTATGCCTCCCTCTGACTGTGTGAGCAGATGAGGAGAGAAAGGAAAGTGCACATCAGGAAATAAATGCCTGTAGGGTGAAGTTTTTTAATTTCACTCAGGTGAAGTCATCCTGTTGATATCAACAGCACAAACCAGATGAGTAAAGTTCAGCATGTGCACTAGCGTTTGAGAATTACAGCCTTCATTTACGATTCAAAGCCCAAGCCTGCTGCCGCTGAATCAATAAAAGAGTTTTTCCATTAGCTACAGTGGTGTAGGACTTGTCCTCTACTGAATTCTGGAGACACTTTACTGACATTAAAAACCACTTTTTTTTGTAGCACAGACATGTTAAGAGAAGAAGGGACAACATTTGTTCCCTAGCTTTTGGATGCATTTATAATTTTACTGTAGGCAAGAGTTGTCTAAATGGGTTTTCATGCCTAAATGAATTAGATTTCTAGGAAAATTCTACATGTAAGATATACATATATTGTCTGACTGAAATGTACAGTAAAAAAACAGCATTTAATTGCTATACCTTTACAGTTAATTAGAACTAATTAAAGAGTTCATAGCAGAAGCATGTGTTTCAAAAATCACTGCTTTGGTCTCTGAAGGTATCATAAAATGTACTTTCATCATGTGCATGACATCTACAAATTCTGATTGGCATTTCCTCCTTCCCTGAAAAAGGAGTCTGGCTCAGTTTGCAGCAAATATGACAATAGGCTGTGCAAATGTACATCTGAAACACAGCCCTTTCGGGGTTAAGCATTCAAGCTTATATGAGAGATCATCAGTTTCGGGTCAAAGTGCTGTTCTTAAATGATCAGTGCAGAACAGAAAAAAAAAGGCATTGAAGTGACCTTGCTGAGGGTCTAAAACTGTGCTAAAACCTTTTCTGCATGATTAAGTGAGCAGAATCTTAGATTAGCTAAAAGCAGTGCAGAAACATAATGAGTTCACTTATTTTGGAGCATTTAATAACAGTTATAGACAGTTATGTGATCAGGCGGAGTTATGACTTATTCATTCTTTCATTGCTATTAAAATTACTGCATTTGAGGTTTTTAAAGTCATTGAAATAAAAAAGTCTGATTTATGTTAGGAGAATTTAGCTTGCCCTTTGGTCTCTCCATTTTTAAATGATATAATTAGACTTTTTAAAGACCATTCTAAAAGCATTATTAGCATTTTCTATAGCTGAAAGTAAATGCATGTTTTGTGGGTAGTTTAATTTTAAAAAGGATAATAATACTACTTGATTCAGACAGCGATAGATTGTGACAAAAAGAAGCATTGCATAAAATTGTCTTAAAGGTGACTGTGCATTTGGATGTATGCACACTGAGATGCACACACACAAACACATGCATAAATGGGAGCACACATAAATTTAGTGTTCAAATAAAGCTATTCCCTTCACCCGTTTGGGAAATGAAAGCAAGAAGAAGACCAAGTTCCATAGGACATATTAACTCCTGACCTTTAACATATTACCTCACAAATTACAAAGCCATCCATCAGTCTCAAGGGAGGAAAAAGTGCTTTGATCAAAACAAAGGGACTTGCAGGTGTTTTGAATTAACAGTAAGCAATAATCATTAAAAATCACTGGGATGAGTATGTTAGTGTCGTGAATGTATGCGCATTTTAACATATACTCATTTCCTAAGTCTTAGAATACACATTGCTTTCAAGCTATATTTGTATATTAATCATTAATCACTACAAGCATGTCCAGTGTTTTCACTGGCAAGAATACACATTTTAGATATCTGATTTTAAGCTTACAAACAACATTCACTATACAGCCACACAGCTGAATACTTTCACACAAGACTCTATGTATCTTGCTGCAAAGGCCAAACAGGTAAACCAAAACACTTTCACATTTAAATAACAGGCTTTTCTACATTGTTTTGGCTTAGGAAATAAAATTTCCCAAAAGATTAAGAAATTCTGCTTTTAGTTGAGTCCCAAGGGAACATATCTTTGCTTACAAAAATCACTCTTACAACAGCTTCCTTAAATGAAAGCTTTCTTGTGTGTGTGTGCCTTGTATGTTTATTCAGTAGACAGTTTGGGTTGCTCATTTTGCTGCTCAGAATGCAGTGTGCTTTTCTATTAAAACATTATTAAAACTAAATCAGAAAGAAGCTTACTTAATAGTCATTTCATGCACATGACTGATGGGAATACATAAATTATCAGACTAATATCTGATTAAAACTTGATTAACATGCTAATAAATTATGCTAGAAATGTTGGGGTTTTTTAATTTCCCCACTTTTACTTAAACTTCCTAATTGACACTTCAATTATTTTGTTCTACGAAATTTTGCCTTCCCTATGAATAACAGCTGAGATAAATTATTTCTTTGCCTGTACTTGATATGAAAAGTGATCAATTATAATTACTAAAGCTCCTTAGTAATCTGTTAATTATTATGAAAAAAGTCACCTCATTTTTGTTTTTTAAACATAGATCATTATAGTTACTGTTGACAAAGGGCTGGAAGGTGTTTTGGAAGCCTGTCCCCATTATCAGTGCACAAGGCACATGCAGTGCAGAAGGCTGCAAGCTGGAATGTCCTCATGCTTGGCTCAGTGACGCTAACTTTGGTACACCAGCCTCACTGCTTAGGGAGTTGATAGAGTGGTCTATATCTGCCTCATGCGCTATTACTGCTTGTATGGAAAAATACACCCATGAATCTTGTAATACAGACTCCTGCCCACTAGAGACTGATCTCAGCCCAATAAAACATGTAACTCGGGATCCTCACAGTTTAGACTTGAACTATGGTCTGAAAGGTGAGAGGCCAAGGCTTCATCCACTAAGCCATTTACCCTTTTCCTTTGTAAGGAAGATTGATTTTAAAAAAGCTATTAACCTTCAGCAATTTATCTCATCAGATCATCTTCATTTTGTTCTGCCTATAATAAGGCTGCATTCTATAGTTTAATTCTTCACTTAATTCAGCTAGACTATCTAAAAAGAAATGCACTGGGGCAAGGAGGGAGAACACGCAAGAGAAAAAGGAGAGAGAAAAATTATCAAAAACTTTGCAATGAAAATATTATTGGAAAACAAAAGAAACTGCAAGTGTAATCACATGCCTTGGAGACATAACAATGAAAGAAGTAGGAGTGAGTACACTGGTTGGACAAAACAATATTTCATAATGAAGGGATGGCATATGGCATACCATGCTTACATAAGCCTCACCTAAACTCTTCAAGAGACAAAAGGAGAGCATGCTTTTCACTTCTTGAGTTGATGACTCACAGTAGCATCAAGACAACTCATATTCATTCACTTGTATATATTCGAATAGAGATGCTCCCTCTAAAGAAAACAGCAGCTCCAAAGAAATCAGGACTTGAAATACAAGTGCGGGTTTTCAGAGAAATGCCTTGAAGAGGTAAGCAAAACAGAGGACAGTTTTGGCAACAATGCATGCAACTAATTTTCTTAGAGTTGAAGCAAGTACAGGTTGCTTGCTAGGAACTACATTATTTCTGGTTTTATGATTGATCTGGAGAAGGAAAAAAGTCATGCTTTACAAAAAATGTTTTTTTCACCAATGTCTTTAATTCATCTGGCTGAACTTTTTGGCAGGTACCAATTTAAATTCTGCTGGAATATGTAACATTAAAAAGCAGTTCTATGCATTTCAGCTGGAACTGAATAGTGAGATCACATATTAAAGGCTGAAACTTATCCAGAAACCCAGGTTCCACTGACTTTCAACCAGACATGGATTTTAAGTCTCTTAGGTTCATCTGTAGAAATACGCATTTCTCTTCATGTGTTTATAAAATGCAAAGCATGGACCAAATCCTCAAAATAAGAACAAAAAAGATCTCTGCTATCTTCAAGGGGCTTTTGACCACACAAAATTTTTTACTTTTTTTTTCAAGGAGCTCTGAATGATGTCAATGGCTGTCTTGCCAGAGCAAGGACTATGAGATAAATCCAGAAGTGACCTAAAACCCGCAGGTCATACCTCCTGGTTGCTTTCACTTCTTTTCCAGAAACACATACAGAAGTATATGCATCTTATATCATCTGCTCTTTTTCTTCTGGTATTTGTATATTACATAGTAAACTGCAGTGAATACTTACAAGACCTCAGTATTGATCAAAGCATGTAACAAAAATAGTTTTAGTTTTGCCTGTGCTTTTTAACAGTCTTGAGCTAAAAGCTCTTTTATTTCAAGATCATATGAATACGAGGGCATTTGCGCAATTGAATAAAACTTGAAAACGGTAATAGTAAAAGTTACTATGAGAGCCCTACTAGGATACTGAGGGGTCAATAAACTACTCCTCAGCAAATCCCTAGCAAGTGTTTCTTTGTCAACAGATGACAGAGTACAGGTAAGCAAACTCAGAAAGCAAAATGCAGAGAAAGTGTGCTACAATATAGTTTGAATTTTTTTCTTTACAAATGGAACCGATGATAAAGTAACTCTTCAGGAACTGGTTATAAATCCTCTTCATACATATTTAACAGTATACAGTGAATAGGATTAGTAATATCTTTTGTCTAATTTGTCAATCCAGTTCTTGGTTCCCCACAGTGCTTCAGTCAAATACAAAGACAGTCTCAGTTACTTTTCCACAGATTAAGTAGCTCTTGAATTGATATTTGCTGTGTGGCTTGGGACTTTGACTGGTAAACACTGTGACTGATGCTGAAGGCCAAAAAAAGCCAGGACTGAGGAATTAAAGCAATAGACTTTTGGTTGACATGAAGGCAAATCCTCTCTCCCCATTTTGCTGTAAAACCAGAATCATTCTCTTAATAGGAAAGATACCTAAAGGTATTAGTATAACAATCAGTGATTGTTTTAATTTCTTCTTTCTTTTCATTGGCCTAATTTATTTTGACATGTAAAGCTGAATTTTGTGGCATTTCAAAACAGGAAAATACCGAGGCCTATAGTCAGCTGAGCACACTCATGCTGTTTCTGAGCCCACTTTAAAGGCAGTTGGGGGGCATGAACTGTGGAATTAACTGGTGGCAAATTTTATCAGAAGCCTTACACAGCTTGGTGTCATTGGCACACTTGCTGAGGGGGCACTCAATCCCACTGTCCCTGTCACCAGCAAAAATGTTAAACAATGCTGATCCCAGTACTGATCCCTGAGGAATATCACTCGTCACTGATCTCCCCTTGGACATCAACCCGTTGACTGCAACTCTTTGTGTGCAACCATCAGCTAATTCCTTCTCCACCTAGTGGTCCATCCATCCAATTCATGCCTCTCAATTTTAGAGACATGAGTATCAGGTGGAACAGTGTCAAATGCTTTGTACAAGTCCAGGTAGATTACATCAGTCACTCTTCACTTATCCTCCCATACTGTAACCCTGTAGTAGAAGGCCAGAAATTTGTCAGGCATGTTTTACCCATAGTGAATCCATCTTGGCTATCACCAATCAACAACTCATTTTCCATGTGCCTTAGAATACTTTCCAGGAGGATTCGATCCATGATCTTGCCATGCACTGAAATGAGACTGACTGGCCTGTAGTTCCTCAGGTCTTCTTGGTTTTTTCCTTTTAAAAATTTTCACTGATTTGGAAAAAAAATTTTAGAGAAGGATTTTTGTGCTTCCTTCTGGTCTGAGAACCAAGACTACTACAGCAGCTGTATGTCAGGGGAACACTCAGTGAGCACACAGAAAGAAATAAGAACTTGGAAAGAATAACAGGACACTAGATATATATTTCTACAGCTACAGGTCATAAAACTTGGAAAGCTAGAACAGAAGTAAAAAAAAAAAAAAAAAAGGAAAAAAAAAAGTATGCTCAGCTTTTTCTAACTCATTTCCTAACTTTCCATATTTGTCCTCACTCAACTGCCATTAAAGACAACCAAAAGACTCACAAGAAATTCAGTTAAATCAATCATGGAATCATAGAATAGTTAGGGCTGGAAAGGACCTTAAGATCATCAAACATCTAGCCCTTTATAAGCCTATTCTGTTCAGTGTATTTATTCAAAGGGTCATATTTTAAACTGCTACTATAACAAGACCAAGTTCTTATTTAAAAATACCCTTACCTTTTTCTTAGCGCAGGTGTAATATACAGACACTGGAACAAATATAGTTACCTGAAGATGAAGATTACTTTACTCATTCTGACGGAACAATGTTTGCAGTTCAGGATTATGGATACAGTTGGCCTTAGAACACTGCACACATATCTTGATTCTCAGTTTAGTAATGGTTTTCCCGTGCAGTCTTGTACTTAAGATTAAATCCCTTTGAACAGATGCATTTCATTCTGTTTTAAGCTTCTGCACGGCAGAACATTGCAGAGAGATGAGGCCTGGCAGGTTTGTGTACATACTAGTAATGTACCCAAACATGCATGTAACATGTACCATCCATCCAAAGATGCGTAGGTCTGACCTTGACCTCACAAATCCAGTGCAGTCAACTCTAGCAAACTCACTGGCCTTAACACAGTTTCAGGCTAATACAGGCAAGCACTACCTGGAATTGAACTGGTTTATCTTCACAGCATTGCACTGTTCAGAGCACTGTTATTCGCCATAGTAGCGGGTAATGACATGCCACACTCCATTTCTGAGTGCAGCCATTTCCTCACCATTCTTCATGTGAGGACAGGGGTGCTGCCACTCAGTAAATACATGTGGAAGAAAGTTGCACATGGGCAGTTGTCTGGCAGCATAAGCAACCCTGAAGACTGAACAAAAGTAATGAGCCACACAGCCATTTGGTATTTGAACAAAGGACTGCTCATTATCTGGGTGGTTTTGGAGAGTGAATACTAAATTGCCCCTAAAATTTTTTAATGAGTCAAATCTGGTGCCACGCAACTTTAAGAAATAATAACCAGAAGTCAGTTACCTAAACCCTTATGTAAGTAAGTTTTACACATTTTATTTATTTATGGAAATCCTGATTACACTGAGCAAATCCTTATTTTTATGGGGAAAAAAAAAGAGAAGAAGAAATGCATACAGCAGCATGCATGCAATCTATGCCTGAATGACTCTAACCAAACAGCTAAAGGATAAAATAAAAGAAGTCTGGCAAAATTTTGAAGTCATATACAGAAGGTAAACTCCCAAAGAATAAAAAAAAAAAAAATCAGAAACCAAGGAAAAGGCAGCATTAAAATTACTTTACTTGCAGTGGTATTGCCAGGGATGTCACCCATAGGTACTGATTAGGCTGTGATAAACAAGGTTGTCTTTAGTTTCACATTCTGCTACCAACAATGTCTATTTGCTTTAACTGTGGAGAGGCAGACACCCTTCCTCATGACAGGGCAGTAATACTCTTAATTTAACATGCCTGAAGACAAATCTTCAGGCTAACACTAACCTTTGGTACCTTTACAGCAACTACAATTTCACTGACTATAAATAAGTAGGAAAAAGGAGCTAGCAGTGGGGACAGAAAACCCTCCAGATACTTCCACATGAAACAGAAATAAGCTCATTGTCCAGCTGGTACTTAACGGTGACTTTGTAGCTGCTTTCTTGCTCTTCAATCTCTCAATTTTATGGGGTGCAAAACCAGTTTGAGAGTCTTAATTTTCTCTAAGATATTTTTTCTGCATGTCTCATACCGCCAAAGAAATGGAATCTAGTTTCTTGATTTTATGAGGGCACTTTAACCATGCCTATGAGGTATGATAGCTCCACTGAGGCATGGAAAGATTTAGCAAATGATCAGTACTTACATATCTACATGGTATTTGCAACAATGTACTGCTTTTTCAGTCTGAATTTAAACCTCTTTTCTGAGCTCTAAAGATGGACCACGTAACAGACCATCCAGGCAAACTCCTCTTTCAATCCTTTTCAGTATGAAAAAACCTCTAAAGACTGAGTTCCCTCTTGAATTAACAGGGATTCACAGATGCTTCTCTCTTAACAGGCTTCAAGTCTTTCCAACCTAACCTATGCTTTTCACTGAGCTTCTGTGTTTGAAATAAATACTTAGCAGCCCTAGACTAGTGAAGGGAGAGGGGAAAAGAAAAGCTTAGAAAAGAGTAACTCTTAATTTCTTATCTGATTTTGCATTTAGTGCAAACCAGTGGCAAGATTTCCAAAGAGACAAGCAAGAAACACTGCAGAATAAGCTCAAACAACTGCAAAATGGACTTTTACTTTCTAAGTGTCATCTAGAATTCCATTACTCTCTTCAGAAAGTAATGAATTCCTCTGCCTTCCCCTGTCCTTCGGGTTTCCTCTGCTGATCTAGGTACACTTCAAGGCTTCTTCAGTACAGCACATGCACTGATACTCTTCTTATTACTCATGAAATATACTGAGCACAATAAAAGTGACTTACTCAATGGACTTGAGTGCAGGCATATAAAACTAGCTATATTTGTTTTCCACTATAATTCCATTTAAAAATCGAATTCCATTCAGAAAGTTTAGTAAACATCTTCTGTGGCCAAAGTTTGTTAATTATTTAAATATCGCAGGACATAGCTTCATGACTCTCTGCTGCAAGTGAACAAGACTCATGAGTGTGCTTTGAGCAATGTGGCACATTAGATGTCACAGTGCACCACCACACAGCCCCAACAGCCCAGCTCCCCTCAAAAAAATGGCAGCTTTAGTGTAGCACTGCTATCAGGTGAATCAATCCTCTCCATCACTGCATTACTCCAGGTGCAAAACTGCTTAAATGTCTAGATTTCTCAGTTCTGGAGCTGACATGGTGTGTGGGAGCTTAGCAGCCTCTGGATAATGCCTCGCTGAGTTGAGCAGCTTTTCTCTGGATGTCTGCAAACAAATTAGACTTGAAGTACACAGGGAAGCAAGGAAAATGGAGAGAAGAAAGGACAGGAGTGAAAGTCCTCAAAGCTGAAAAATAGAGGAAAATTTAAAAAAAAATGGAAATGTGAACCTAAGAGGAGAGAGAAGGAAGAGAACAAAGATGACCTCAATAGTACCACGATACGTCAGCTTTGTTTCAACAAGGAAAACTGTAACACACAGGGCACAATCCTCCCTGTTTCTGTGCCTGTTTCACTGGAGGCCCCATGTAGAATCATAGAATCTTAGAATAGTTAGGGTTGCAAAGGACCTTAAGATCATCTAATTCCAACCCCCCGGACATGGGCATTGACACTTCCCACTAAACCATGTCACCCAAGCTCTGTCCAACCTGGCCTTGAACACCACCAGGGATGGAGCATTCAAAACTTCCCTTGGCAACCCGTTCCAGTGCCTCACCACCCTTACAGTAAAGAACTTTTTCTTTATATTCAATCTAAACTTCCCCTGTTTAAGTTTTAAACTGTTACCCCTTGACCTATCACTACAGTCCATAATGAAGAGTCCCTCCTCACCATCCTTATAGGCCACCTTCAGATACTGGAAGGCTGCTATGAGGTCTCCATGCAGCCTTCTCTTCTCCAGGCTGCACAACCTCAACTTTCTCAGCCTGTCTTCATATGGGAGGCACTCCAGCCCCCTGGGCATCCTCGTGGCCCTCCTCTGAACTTGTTCCAACATTTCCATGTCCTTCTTAAGTTGAGGACACCAGAACTGCACACAATACTCACAAGTGAGGTTTCACAAGAGCAGAGTAGAGGGGCAGGATCACCTCCTTCGACCTGCTGGTCATATTCCTTTTGATGCAACTCAGGATACGGTTGGCTTTCTGGGCTATGAGTGTACACTGAAGCCAGCGCATGCTCATTTTCTGATTGACCAAAGAGCTCTTCCTCTTTTGTGGCTCCCCTTCCTCTCTCTTCCCTTCTCTTCCTCCTCTTTTTTAGTCATAAGATTTTGGGACTGGGATCTGTATATTAAAAGTGACTCGCAGAATACTTGGCCCCACTATGCTGTGTCTATATGGTATCAGGACTAAAATACATTAAATAAATACAGCAAACCCAATAAAAATAATCCAACACTTTTTTGCATAAAAATATTCTAAGCCAACCATAACTGACATTTTGCTGTATCCCATAAATGGTGGGTTGACCCAGCAAAAGAGCTAAGAATGCTCTTTTCTTCAAATTTCATGTACTTGATAACATGAAAGAATAAAGTTCTCATCACTAGGACATGTCTAATGTTAGAAGTTCATACTGATAGTTTAAGGAGAATTTCAAATGCATGTATAACAATTGCAAAAAACTCATGCCACATAATTTTTTTCAGATTTATTGACGAAATAGCTTAGAATGTGTAACAATCCTTAAAAAAAGGGAAGTTGTGAATGCTCCATCCCTGGCAGTGTTCAAGGCCAGGTTGGACAGAGCCTTGGGTGATACGGTTTAGTGTGAGGTGTCCCTGCCCATGGCAGGGGGATTGGAACTAGATGATCTTAAGGTCCTTTCCGACCCTAACTATTCTATGATTCTATGATTCTATGATTCTATGAAAATGTCTCACATAGTACACATGGGGCTAGCACTGCCTCAAACGGTATTTCCTGCCCTTTCACACCCAGGGCAGAATGGCACATAAGGAAAGCAGAGGGATGTGAGGACTGGTTAGCAAGTCCAGACACTGCTTCTGCCAATCAGCCACAAAAAAGGAGAGTCCAGTCAGGGAGCCTGGCGTTTCCCGATCCCATCAGCTGGTCCAACTTTATTTTTTGGAGAAGAAGCCATGCTTTCTGTCCACCTTCCTGATAACCGTAATTATGACAGTCTTTGCATGCCCAGATACTAATTTTAGCCCAGTATTGGTGAATTACTGGATTTGCTAGTGTAACAACCCAGATAATCATACTACTGATTGTATCTGTTACTGTACTGCTATTTATAGATAAACTGGTGACTATTACTGTATCCCAAAACTCAATAGGGCTACCTTAAGCTCTTACAGTACAATAGACATTGTGCTATATATAGGGTGCGATTTGTTCCATATATTTATGGTCCTATATGCTTGCTTTGAAAGTTCAGTGTACATTGTCAGTAGCATCAGCGGTCACATTGCAGTGAAAAAACTGCACAGGCTTCTCTGCACAGAGTCGGTCCCACCTCAAATCTGTAAATGCTACTGATGCATTAATTTGTCTATGCATACATGGTGACTTATCATTTCCCCTTGTGAAAAAATGCATCATTGTAACAGCACACAGATGAGCCCAGTCCAGTACACATGCAAAAGCCCCACACTTACCCTCCTGCCTTTGTCGCACCTTATACCCTGTCCCTGTTATATGAACAAAGAAACTGATGAAGTCTAAACCAGATTATAATGCAACAGCTTTGAAAGTGGAAAAGAATATATTTTTCTCCACAGTGAACAAGCTGGATCCTCTTCCCTGAAACTTTAAATTGCTTTGGTATTTTATTTGGATAGCAGTAACCTTAATATACTTTGTATGAGTTCATAACCTGAATGTTAATTACCATTCACCAGAAGCACAAAGAGTGTTGTCCAGACAGTTCTATAACTCTCTCTTTAGCAGAAACCTGAAGAGTAACCATGTGAAAATGGTATTGCAAATGCAAGCGGTGTTGTCTTTCTCCAATCTCAAGGATATTATTTAACCTGCTTTCTAAAAACAAATGCAATATTTTATGGGAGAAATATGATTTGTGTTAATGGAAACTGGATGCAAAAATTTGAAGATGCCTTTTATTATTTTTGCAACACCTGTAAAGGCATTCAGATATATTCACTGTGCTTGGAGGAGTCATGCACTCCATCACAAAATTAATTCAAAGTTTTCAAAAGTAAGAGCAGAAATTAATTTACTCCCCAACACTTACTGCTCTATCTCAGAACACAGCTCTAAGACACTGAAGTTTACCTATACTAATATATAGCAATATACCCGCTAGAGATGGTCATGAGCTTGAGAACACATCCATACTCCTTTTTATGGTTTCAGCCCATGTCACTTTACATTCTCTCACCAGTGCCTGGACACAGCTCAGGAGATATGAAAGACCAGGACTGTTCCCATAAGTAATAAAAATTAGAATGCTGTGTTGTGTGCCTCACTCTCCAGGCTGAAAAATGGACCCAGGCTGTGGTTCCACCAACGAAATCTGAGTTCTCATTGCAGAGGATCAGCATGAAGTGTTAAGACCACACAAACAAACAAAACAAATTTAAAAATTTATTATTATACTAATACAATTAAACTTGCACAATTTTCTGAGTCATGTTCTCCATCAACTTCACAATAACTAAACAACTTCCTAAACTGAACCTCCCTAAGGCTGCTGCCTGGTGTTACACCATCTGCCACTAATAAGAGGAGTCCGATACTGTCACATTTGTAACGCCACTTCAAGCACTCAGAGTGTGTTAAATTGTCCCTCTTCACCAACATGCTCAGCTCCCTCTACCACTCCTAAAAGAACATTGTCCTGGGCTCCTGACCATTTTGATAATGCTGTTCTGGACTCACTACAGTTTCTTAGTCCAGACAGACTGTGGAGGTTATCCAGATTCACCAGATAAAGACATAGTTTACCATTTTATCCCTGCTATCAGTTCCACTTTGAGTGGGAGTTTTAACCAAACGACTTCTCAACAACCCTGTCATGGCACGCTCATACAGCTCACAATAGATGCAGTAATTTACCAATGCAATCCAAAATTACTTCCTTGCTTTTTAGACAAAAAAAAAAAAAAAAGTCAATTATATAGGCTATAGTAAGAAAACTAGATGCCTACAGTGTGCATAGATCACATAAATATTCACAAGTTTGGGTGTAAGAGAACTTTTGCTTTATAGAAAAAAATTATAATTTCACTGCCCTTTTGTCTCATTTGTAGAATCATAGAATAGCTAGGGTTGGAAAGGACCTCAAGTTCATCAAGTTCAAATCCCCCTGCCATGGGCAAGGACACCACATCCTAGACCATGTCACCCAAGACTCCGTCCAACCTGGCCTTGAATACTGCCAGGGATGGAGCATTCACAACTTCCCTGGGCAACCTGTTACAGCACCTCACCACCCTTACAGTAAAGAACTACCGCCTTATATCTAAACCTAAACTTCCCCTGTTTAAGTTTGGACCTGTGATCCCTTGTCCTATCACTACAGTCCCTAATGAATAGTATCTCCCCAGCATCCTTACAAGCCCCCTTCAGATACTGGAAGGCTGCTATGAGGTCTCCACGCAGCCTTCTCTTCCCCAGGCTGAACAGCCCCAACTTTCTCAGCCTGTCTTCATATGGGAGGTGCTCCAGCCCCCTGATCATCCTTGTGACCCTCCTCTGGACTTGTTCCAACAGCTCCATGTCTTTCTTAAGTTGAGGACACCAGAACACAGTAAATCAAGTGGGGTCTCACAAGAGCAGAGGAGCAGGATCACCTCCTTTGACCTGTTGGTCACGCTTCTTTTGATTCAGTCCAGATATAGTGGCTTTCTGGGCTGTGAGCACACCCTGAAGTCAGCTCATGTTCAGTTTTGCATCAACCAGCACCCCCATGACCTTCTCCACAGGGCTGCTCTGAATCTCCTCTGCCCATCCTGTAGCTGTGCCTGAGATTGCCCTGACTGAGGTGTAGGGCCTTGAACTAAGCTTGGTTGAACTTCATGAGGATGGCATTGGCCCACCTCTCAAGAGTGCCAAGGTCCCTCTGGATGGGATTCCTTCCCTCCAGCGTATCAACAGAACCACGTAACTTAGTGTCACTGGCAAACTCGCTGAGAGCGCACTAAATCCCATTGTTCATGTTGCCAACAAAAATGTTGAACAGGATCAGACCCAACTTCAACCCCTGAGGGACACCACTCGCTACTACTCTCCAACTGGACACTGAGCTGTTGACCACAACTCTTCGTGTGTGGCCATCCAGCCAATTGTTTATCCATCATGTGGTCTATCCATCAAATTTGTATCTCTCCAGTTTAGAGACAAGAGTGTCATGTGGGACAGTGACAAACACTTTGCACAAGTTCAGTCAGATGATGTCAACTGCTCTGCCCTTATCCATCAGTTCTGTAGTCCCATCATAGAAGGCCACCAAATTGGCCAGACAGGATTTCAGGCTCCTGATGGTCTCAAGCCAGATCCTCTCCTACTGTCGTGGTTTAAGCCATAAATCAGCCATGCAGTTTGTTCACTCACTTCCCCCTTTTTTCTTCCCTCTGCTCCTGGAGGGATGGGAAGGAGAATCGAAAGAATGCA